>VMBQ01009340.1:4332-31390 GCA_007657795.1 Dreissena rostriformis
ATGGTACAGCATAGGTGAACATTCAACCTCATTGTTGTGTTAGAATGGTACAGCATAGGTGAACATTCAACCTCATCGTTGTGTTAAAATGGTACAGCATAGGTGAACATTCAACCTCATTGTTGTGTTAAAATGGTACAGCATAGGTGAACATTCAACCTCATTGTTGTGTTAACATGGTACAGCATAGGTGAACATTCAACCTCATAGTTGTCTTAAAATGGTACAGCATAGGTGAACATTCAACCTCATTGTTGTGTTAAAATGGTACAGCATAGGTGAACATTCAACCTCATAGTTGTCTTAGAATGGTACAGCATAGGTGAACATTCAACCTCATCGTTGTGTTAAAATGGTACAGCATAGGTGAACATTCAACCTCATTGTTGTGTTAAAATGGTACAGCATAGGTGAACATTCAACCTCATTGTTGTGTTAACATGGTACAGCATAGGTGAACATTCAACCTCATAGTTGTCTTAAAATGGTACAGCATAGGTGAACATTCAACCTCATTGTTGTGTTAAAATGGTACAGCATAGGTGAACATTCAACCTCATTGTTGTGTTAAAATGGTACAGCATAGGTGAACATTCAACCTCATCGTTGTGTTAAAATGGTACAGCATAGGTGAACATTCAACCTCATTGTTGTGTTAACATGGTACAGCATAGGTGAACATTCACCCTCATTGTTGTGTTAAAATGGTACAGCATAGGTGAACATTCAACCTCATCGTTGTGTTAAAATGGTACGGCATAGGTGAACATTCACCCTCATTGTTGTGTTAAAATGGTACGGCATAGGTGAACATTCAGCCTCATCGTTGTGTTAAAATGATACAGCATAGGTGAACATTCACCCTCATCGTTGTGTTAAAATGGTACAGCATAGGTGAACATTCAGCCTATTCTTTAAGTTATAATAGTGAAACATAGGTCAACATTCAGCCTCATGGTATAATGACAAAATGTAGTTCATCATACATTTTCAATCGAATGTTAATTTACATCCATTTTATTTAACCCTTTGAGCGCTGGAACCGGATTTTGAAGGCCTTTGCAAACAGTTTGGATCCAGATGAGACGCCACAGCACGTGGCGTCTCATCAGAATCCAAACTGTTTGCTATTCTGATAGTATTCTTTGAAAAAAATCGAAAGAAATGCTAATTTTAGAAATTCAGCAGACGACATTTTAGCAGACGACAAATTTCCCAGCATGCAAAGGGTTAAGCACGAGTGCATCAAAAGCATAAGGGTTAAAGAGACATTCACAGTCATTGAAAATATATCTTTAACTACAAATTGTCAAATTAAATGCAATAAATGTATTACACAGGTATAATTAACTATCCTCTGTTTGTTTTCTTTCTAGTGGAGATTGAGAAAGAAAGCTCTGGTGTCGAGGATGAGGATGAGCAAGACTCGGGCATGTTTGAGATCCCAATCTTCACCGAGGAATTCCTCAATCACAATAAAGGTACATTTAAGGAGTCAATCATGTGTGGTGTCAATCACAATTGGAAGAAAATCATAAACAATGCAGTTTTCTGGCGAGGTATCAAAAGAGGTGGGGCAAATGTCTTACAGCTCATGAAAACTTTGTCCATACATTTTGAGACAAAAACTAATGAACTTAAAATTAATGTTTTTCAAATTAAGAAAAATATTACTCTTTTTTGTATGAAACAAATAAGAAGTTTTCTGCCAAGAACTTCCGTAAGCATCACCAATTTAATGAGTATGGCTTCAGCATGCAACCAAATTATTTGTATCATTAGCAAATGGCATCTTCAGGTTTTGTGCTGGCAAATTTTGAAGCAGCTTGCTCAGATTGTCACCTGTATGTAAGCAGGCTGCTACTATTTCTAAGTCTCGAGTAATTATATTAGAATTCGTGCTTGCTTGGTTGAACTGATAATTTTGATGTCTGTTGACCTGTAATTTTTAGCTCTACTGGCCGAAGGCCGGAAGAGCTTATGTCATGGTGTNAAAAGTTATTGCAAATGTTAAAGTTGGCGCAAACAGACCAACCAACAGACCAACAGACAGGGCAAAAACAATATGTCCCCCACTACTATAGTGGGCATTGTGTACACACCGTTTTTTTCTGACAATAACGCAGTGACGTCACCATCGATGTATAGAACGCTATAGTGGGGGACATAAAAATAGCCCCAAAAGTGGCCGGAATTAAGTACACTAGGTGATCCCCTACTCGTTAGTAACAACCCACATAGATACAAAACGGTCACAAGTCAAAACGGTCAGGAAAAAAACCTGCGCATATGCGATAGATCTTGACTATCTGATTCTTAAAATTTGTTCGCAAATATAAGTATAACTAAACCCTGTTAAAAGCATCTTTATGTGCGAGAACAATTAGCTTATTCTATGATTCATAAGATTTGTTTTAAATAATTGTGTCAACCCGTGGTGGACCTCTTCGCGTTTTATGTCCGTGACGTCACGGGATTCTTTCACTTCCGCCATGATATACGTCTGAGAAAGTCTGTCTGAATCAAATATTTATATTTTTGCTGTTTAAACAGCGGCGATTCGATTCATAGTATTCCGATAAATGAGCAGGATTATTTTGGTAAGTCGTTTGCCTGGAATTACATTGAATTTTGGTGATGTTCCATTCAATATTGTGTACAAAATTGTAACAATAGTCAATTCATATTGTCGAGTGTGACTGAGTGTGAACAATCAGCATGATGTGACGTGTATCTGTCTTAGTTTTACACATATTTTGACAATAATTTGGTTAGCATTTGAACATAATGTTTTGGAACAGAGTAAGACCTGATGTCAAATATAATAATTATGCCTTACGTAGTCTTAATAAAATAAGTCTGTTAAGTTTCCTGTAACATGTTTTAAAAATCATCAATGATCAAGGTAAGTAGGTTTTATTTTATTGAGTCTTTTTTCCTGTAAATTCGGCCACTTAACAAGTTAAATTGACTTTTTTATATTGAATGAAAAGAAATTTGCACAAGTTAGATTTTTTTTATGTCTACAACAAAGTCAAGGCAAACAATTTGCATATCACCATTATTGGACATTTCCGGTACTCGGATGTTTCGCGCCCAAGATGTTTCCACCCTCGTCGTTTCGCACCTCGTTTCGCCCCCCAATTAGCGGAACACTAACAGAACTTTTCACACCAACAGCTAAATTGGTGATAATTGCAACAATTTTTATTTGGTAAAACAAAATAACCTCCTTTAGGGGTGATGGAATAGAGTATCGCTAATCAGATATGGTTTTAATGATTATAGAACTTCGTAACTCTTGATGTTTTGTAAACAGTGGTTTTTTATTTACCCATGAAAAAACTACAACATATTTATGTAGTGCAATTTCATATTAAATAAAAATATGTATTGAAATTAAGCATTTTGTTTCATGTATGCGTGATATTTTATTAGTATTAAACTATTTATTAAATTCAATTCAAGATGACGGGAAACTGTACGGACTTTTCTTCATGTTGCTTGTACGCTGTTATGTTTATGTACTTCATTAAATATATAAATAAAGAATGCTTTCATTGTCGTTTTATGTTACTAAACTACTGAAAGATGGCATGTGTTCATCACGTTGTTTTACACTGTTATTTTACGTCATTTTTTTATGTAAAAGAAAAATAAATAAATAGGTCAGAAAAATTATTTGTTTTTTTGTAACTAGTCTAGATTTGAAGTAAAATCATTGACTTGATAAATATCCTCTTATTCAAATTAAAATTGGGGCGAAACGACGAGGGTGGAAACGTCTTGGGGGCGAAATAACAAGGGTGCAGAATACTTGGGCGCGAAACGTCTGTAAATCGACATTTCCTTAGTAACAGGCCAATTCTAGGAAGGGACCCTAGCAACCCTGGTTTGTTCATATCCTTGCCATCAATCTTTTCAGTCATCATTTTAACAGGAAAACGCTTTACATTTTGGAATAATTTTTATATAAATCATTATGTTTACCATATAGACTTATAAACATCAAAATACATTTTAATAGTGAATATTTTAAAATTATTTTTGCATTAACATGTATACAATATATGTATCAAATTGTATTGTGCTTAGATGCCCCAAAAAATAAAAATAAATTCAAACAAAAGATAAATTAAAAAAAAAAAAGTGATTACATTTTTTTAAGTTTGGGGCAGGGGGTGGCTGAATCTTTAGAAATGGGTGAATCTACAGGAAAGGATAGAATTTTATGTATGTTTAGTTGTGTAGTTGTGCTAATCATTTTTCTTTTCAATACCATTTTATCTTCATCAGTTCTATATCTATACACGGAGCCTATTGTAATCTAGAGTTTGTGATCTATATTTATCTGAAATGTAATTCTTTTATGACCGATGACAGATAATAATAATTCCCACTGCAGTAATTTTTTTACCTGTGAGTCCTGCGTCCTGGACTCACAAAAACCTCTGGGGATGCAAGGTTTCGAATTATGTGAGTCCCAAAAATGCATTGAAATAAAAATAAAAAAATATATCGTTAAATATTTGGACTCGTTCTTTCAATTCATGGACTCGAAGATTTGCAAGCTATCGAGTCTCGTACTCAGATGAGAAAATTTGTAAAAATATCTCTGCCACTGACTCAAAAAAGTTGTTAGCACTTTGTTTTTTGTAGCCACTTTTAAACAGTCACAGTTTTTTGTTATATCTGACACAATTCAAAGTCTATATAAAAGCACTTATCGCCATAAGTGATAAAATAGCATAAACTGCATTCATGTGATTAAAACATAGCATTACAGTTCTTAACTGCAGGAGCTATACATTTTATAACACTTAAATTCAACATATTGTATAATGTTGTTTAGGGTCGCTGAAATCTATTAAAACTCTAAAATAACACTTTTCTTGCAGATTGCTAAATCCTCCTGAAGTCACATTAAGACCTGTATTAACTATTTATTGATATTTCAACAGTCTGACTATTCAGGCCTTTTTCTGTCTATTTGGGGAAAAAGTACCTACCTAGCAAAATGGGGATTTTTCGAGTCGTGAAATCTTCCAAATGGGGAAGAATTTTCATCGACAAAAGCATTATTTGGGTGGTTTACAGCCATTTTGGATAAAAATCATATAAATTATGGTTATATATTTTGTAGGTNAAAATATTCATATTTGGCATGGGGAATGGGTCCGACTATCGGACCCGTGAGATAGGCAGAAAAAGGCCTGCTATTATTCATGATTTAATGTATCATCACTATAGACAGTCTGTTTAAATGTATCATCACAATAGACAGTCTGTTTAATTACATGCCAAACTAAATCCAGACAAAATTTGACTCTGCTTACTGGCCAGAGGTCAGCATTTTTTTTAAATGAATGTTAACCAAGATGCTCTTTTGTGCTTTTTGTTTTGAAATCAAACTTTAACAGTTGCAAACAAATCAATTCATTGCGAATTAATAACAAGTAAGAAGATTACAAGTCAACATTATTAAATGTAGTAATATTTCAAATGAACTTGTTTGTGTCTTCCTTAGCGATGCTGTGACATCAGAGCTAATATTTCCGTTTCACACCACTCTGGCCTTCAACAATAGGCTAATTAGTGATCTGATAGCAACACCCTTGGGGCATGTTTGCACTCGCTTAATCTGGAGCAAATGTTTTCCATATATGGGCTGCTCAGAAGAACTGCTTTTGTCAGTTAAGTAAATACTCCCATCTATAACGTTGTCTTTTAAATATCTCCAATTTTGTAAATCTGTTGCCATTTTTCTGATTTTGTTGCCATGTGCAACAATTGCGTTCAACAGCTGGAACCCTGATCCAAAAAGACAAATCAGCAGTATTTATGAAAGTAAACAATCAATGCTACAAAATGGGAACTTTTTGACTGCCGTTTTAACATTCTAAATGTGCGCACATCTAAATAATTGGAATGTTCAGGAACATTTCATGCCCAGTCATTTGTAGTTATGCAAATATATCCTTATACTATATTTCCTAATTTGTTTGTGAACAAATAAACATATTTATTGTTGTTTTACCGAGTTGTAAGTATTAAGATCCTTGCTTTATATTAAACTGCATGGAATGCAATGCCTAATTTACACCCGGAGTGTTCATGCAAATTACACATAATTTTCCCAATAGTTCATACACTGTAACATTTCTTAAATGACGAAAAATATTCAATTCTTAAATCAAATTAATTTTTAAAATGATTGATAATGTTTGCCTTTTATAAATGCTTTCGAAATAAATGTCACTAGATTAACTACCACAGTACTAAGCTTAAAATTGTGACATCAAAATGAATAACAATGAATAAATGCTAGCAAATTAATTAAACTCTCCGATCCCTGTGAATGTTAAGTGATGAATTAATGGTAAAATGATGGATCTACAATGTCATTTTGTATATGAGTCTTGCTCTGGGAAAAGGGGGTTTAATCCATATCAGTGCTTTCCATAGGATTTTTGCAGGCGCCCCGGGCTGATAGGGGTGGTTCGGGAGTGGTGTCCCCTCCCGACGTTGATTTTTTTTTATGTCCCCCAGTCTATACTGCGGGACATATTGTTTTTGCTCTGTCCGTTTGTTTGTTGGTTTGTTTGTTGGTTTGCACAAACTTTAACATTGGCCATATCTTTTGCAATATTCAACATAGTAACTTGATATTTGGCAAGCATGTGTATCTCATGGAGCTGCACATTTTGAGTGCTGAAAGGTCAAGGTCATCCTTCAAGGTCAAAGGTCAATTATGTGTGTCAAAATCGCTCATTTTGGCCAAAACTTTTGCAATATTCAACATAGCAACTTGATACTTGGCATGCATGTGTATCTCATGGAGCTGCACATTTTGAGTGCTGAAAGGTCAAGGTCATGGTCATTCTTCAAGGTCAAAGGTCAATTATATGGGTCAAAATCGCTCATTTTGGCCATAACTTCTGCAATATTCAACATAGCAACTTGGTATTTGGCATGCATGTGTATCTCATGCAGCTGCACATTTTGAGTGGTGTAAGGTCAATGTCAAGGCCATCCTTCAAGGTCAAAGGTCAAATATATGAGTCAAAATCGCAATAGGGGACATAGTGTTTCACAAACACATCTTGTTTTTAATTTAATGTGTCAATTGACGTTCTGTGCTGCGGTATATAAACTCGAAGAAAAACGGCGTCAAAAAGACAAAAGACGTCATTTGGTGCGCTATGACTCTTCAAGAAAACACCCAGCTATAAAGTCATTTATAAAGATATATTTTTTAATTGTTTAAAAACTTTTTACCGCATAGATAGTAAAATCCCGACTCGAACGATTCCCCAATACATCCGTATCAACCCGACTCTGCATACTTACAATTTATCAAATTTCTCTTCATTACCCGATAATCCCGTTTATTCCATTTTTAAAAGCACTTTCTGGTAAATATTGACGATAAAAGTTCTCAATAATTTCTGTAACACAAACGTTGCCATTTTTCTAAAGTATCAAATACATTTTGGCATAAGTGACTATTAATAGATTTGATGAAATATTTCCAATGAACATGCGTTAATCCCCTGACGTTATGTGTGCAACGCTCAATACACAAACGCTTTCTATGCAAATGACGCGACGTTGTACATGCTGCATACTGTTCGCACCAGTCAACACGAAATAAATTATCACGGTTATTTGAAGCAAGAATCTGTTAACGTCGAGTTAACAATTACCTTCGGAAGTGTGTTTCTGATTACAAACGTGTTGACATTAACTTTCGGGAGTGGGTTGTGGATTACAAATTTAAATATGCTCATTTGAGATTTCAACAAAACATTAACAGTTGCGTAATGAATTCAACGATAATTTGTTAAAAGGCTTTACGAGCCGAGTAAATGTTTTGACAGTATTATGCATGAAATGCACAACTTCCACGAGGTTTACCGCCGGTTGCCATAATCTGTCGTCTAAGAAACTTATATGGCAATTACATGTACGCCACGATTCGTCTGCATGATTTTACTGCATGTAGTGCCTGCATACGAGTGCAGCCGCTCATTCAAAGCGTGCGCTCTCATTGGCAAATATTGATTTTCCAATACAGTGACGCTCCGCCTTTAGGCGGGCTTTAGTTGGGTACAGAGATACATGACGTTATTGACAGAGGATCGTAAATTGGCTCTCAAAATTTTCGGCGAAGTCGATATCGCTTTGATCTTAAGAATGGTGAGGAACCGTTAAATGGCCTGTGGAAAACACTGCATATGCGTAAAGTGTCATCCCAGATTAGCCTATGCAGTCTGCACAGGCTTATAAGGGACGAAACTTTCCGCCTTAACTAGATTTTTGCTAAGAAGAAACTTTCTTCTATAAAAAATAACATAAAAGCGGTAAGTGTTGTCCCTGATTAGCCTGTGCAGACTGCACAGGCTAATCTGGTACAATACTTAACGCACATGCATTAAACCCCCTTTTTACAGAGCAAAGCTCATATGTATTACCTGTTAGGTGCAGTGTGTTAATAGTAACACATTAACAGGAATAACTAGAAGCAAATTGATCATAAAGTTTGACACGAACTTTCAATCATTTTTTTTTTCTTCAGTTTAGTACACTTTTGACGGCAATTGATTTCAGTTCTCCTATTTGTGACTAATAAAAATAGGGTAAAAAGGTACTCATTGATATAAAGTTCATCATGACATTGTGTTCTCTAAAATTGAGGCAATAATATTTGTGTGTTTGTATTCTTATGCCAAGGCAATATGGGCAGCGTTGCGCAAAAGATTGGTTTTAATTCCAAATCGATGGTTTGACTGTCACTTAATTAACCCTTTGAGCGCTGGAACCCGATTTTGAAGGCCTTTGCAAACAGTTTGGATCCAGATGAGACGCCACAGAACGTGGCGTCTCATCAGGATCCAAACTGATTGCTATTCTGATAGTATTCTTTGAAAAAAATCGAAGAAAATGCTAATTTTAGAAATTCAGCAGACGACATTTTAGCAGACGACAAATTTCCCAGCATGCAAAGGGTTAACTTTATAGCAGACAGCTTAGCTCATGACCAGACTGTGCAACTGCACCAACAGACTGGTCTGCTATAAATTTAATAAAGTCAAACCATCAATTTGGAATTTTAGGACTGTATTTGTAGGGGAAAAGATCCTTTTTGCCATTGGGAATATGACATAGTAACGGCTATAAAATCAGCCAAAAACGCCCTGTGAAGGTGGAAATGGACGGGTGCCAGTGGAATACACAAATTTCATTTAACGATTTCTAGGTACAAAATATCCAACAAGCATCTGATGAATTTGTTGTGGCCTTAAAGTAATATGATTCGTGTTCTGAGAAAACTGGGCATTATGCATGTGCGTAAAGTGTCATCCCATATTAGCCTGTGCAGTCCGTACAGGCTAATCAGGGACGACACTTGCCACTTTTATGACATTTTTCGTTAAATGAAGTTTTTTCTCAGCAAAAATTCAATTCAGTCGGAAAGTGTCGTCCCTGATTAGCCCGTGCGGACTGCACAGGCTAATCTGGGACGACACTTTACGCACATGCATTATGCCCAGTTTTCTCAGAATGCGACTCATATGCTGGGGTAATAACTGTAAAAGAGAACTAGATTACATGATATTCGTCTGCAAATAACCAATTTTTATTTTTATAAATGCACTATATGCCTTGATTGATTAGTTGCCATGACAATTATTGAAGCTAATTCCCATCATGTTTATATTGTTTAACATGGGTTGCTATGGGTAAACCTGCATGTCTGCCAATCACCAATACTCCAGTGACAGAAGATGCTGTTGTTAGGATGCATGCGCAGGGGAACTTGTTAGAGCCATGATTTTTAGTTAAGGTTATTGCACCAGGATTTATTTTGGGATTTATTTTCGCCTTTTCGAGTCCATATTGGTGGACAATATGGAATGTTTGAAGACTACATGTACATGTTCTGAAGGGGTCAGGCATATCCCGAATGATTTGTATGGGAAATGGGTTAAATTACATGTCTGGCAAAATAAATATCTGTACACATATGATCTTTAATACATACAAATGATTGTAATATAAACTTTACAATAGAGTTGCAAACTTATATTATAAAACTTGTATCTTAATCGCCTAGAATACAGCGAGTGACTTGAACATCGCACTTTCCAAAATGAACAAAAAAATGTTCTTTCTTACTGTTCAGTTCGGATGAACTGTCTTGTTTCAGCCTTTTTTTAAGCGATATTTTTATGAATCAGCTTTGGTGAGAATACATTTAGTGTCACAAACAACTTAGTCTCTGAGCTATTTTGTTTGTTTTAAATTGACTGTGAAAGGTTTGATATATTGAAAGAATTTAAATATCAGAAACATAAATGGCATACATTATTACGTTAAACTATATAATTATTAGTCTGTCTGTTCACAGTTTGTAGGATTAATATCAATAATCATTCTGCAGTTATAATCCATGCAGTATGTGTTGATCATTCCACACTTAAATGATAGAAATTTTAATTCAAGGATTAAAAACCAGTAAGTACATGTCATTGTTATATAATAATGTGTATAAAAGAAATAAAATTTAAACATTAAGACGGATGGAAACTTGCGGAAATCTTCGCCAGATCATTTTTTTGCAAAACTATGAAATTGTAAACTTATGTGTACATTATTTGGTGTTTGAGATAATTCCTTTAGATGATGCTTCTCACAAAGGTCAGGAATAATTGTGATAATAGGTTCTCAATATACAAGTCTACTGGTCGTGTACGTAATTCCGGCCTGTACGTAAAAATTCTGCCACCCGTGTAAAAGCATTTTCAAGATATAAACATACATATTTTGATTATTTTCAGAAAAAGCAGCTTGAAAACCAACCCTACTCTCAATATTTCGCAAATTAAAGAAGCATATCACTGTAAACTTTTGTATGAAAATGTCACAAATATAGTAGGAAATATTTCTCACGTGGGGAAAGTGACATCATTGCGAGTTGCGAAAATTATATTCATATAAGAAACAAATATATTTGATAAAATTATTATTGTTTTTATCTGATAAACTTAAAATAAGGTTTTTCCAATTAATTGTATTAAAACATATTTTCAAAAAATAAAAATCAGGACCTACATATCAACTTTTAATATATAAATTACCTCCCTTGATTACAATATTAATAGGTTACAGTCATGTTGTAAAATTAAATATAAGCGTTTACTGAAAATCGACACTTAAGTCAACTTTTTAAACAAAATGTGTTTACTTTCTTAACTATGTTAGAAAAAATTGCTAAAACCTATCAAAAAGATTTTTTTTAGGAATGTGTTCCCCGTTGACAGTGCTTGTTTATATTTATTAAAAAAGATAGGGGGAGTAACTGGTATAATAATACAAAATATTTTAAGTTTCAAGTCGAAGAAATTTTGTTTGTGTAAACCTTGATTTATACTCTTAAAATGAGGACATATTGGCTTGTAATTATACCAGTAGAATAAACTAAAAAGTGGTCGATTTTTTTAGGTACAATTGACCTACAAAAATTGATCGTTTATATGCCATTAATTTCTGTTCATAAAAGTAACATACACTGATCCAATTCTATCAAAATGTTCATGTTAGGTGAGTTTTGAACCCAGGATAATATTTGTGAAGTTTAGTTTCAACCAGTTGCCTTTAACAAAGGCTTTTTCAAAAATAGCCCCATAAGTGGCTGGAATTAAGTACACGACCAGTATGCCAGTGGGTCAGCATTAATTGGATTAAGCGTCTACCATACTTGACATTGTTTAATGACATCAAAATGTATTAAGTATTGTACTTCACAGATTGCTCTCCATCACTCTATATAAGTATATAGGCCAGTCATTATGTTTTACTACTAACTGTGTTACATTCTTATACCAATTTGGGTGATTAAACCATTCTTCTCATTTTGGCACCATAAGTTTGTTGTTATCAAATCTATTGGCGATGAGCAATTTTTTAAATAGCAAAGTATGCCCTGCACACTGTTCCATGTAAATTATACATTGTAACTACCTGGTGCATTTATAAATTTTGAGATGAAAAAAAAGTTTTTTATTCAAAATCAGTTTATTATGTATTTTTACCAGAAATCAACTGCTAAAAGCTCTGCACGGACTAGTCTTAAATAATTAAATGGTATTAATAATTACCTAAATATAATATGTAAGAATAAATCATACAAAACAAATGGGACAGTCACATATTACCAAAACTATGCCATCTTGTAAAAGGGTTATTTCAGCAGGAATGTCTTACTTGTTTTGCATGTGAGTGTGTACATGTATATTGCACCTAAAATTCTTAATGATATATACTGTTGCTTCAGAACATCTGTAGAAGATGTGTGGGTGTTGTTTGTATATCTTTTGTTGCCGGTTTGCCAATCACTTGATTGCTCTGTGCCTCTGTGGGAGTACTGTGAAAGTGTTGTTGACTGTTGTATGGCTCTGGTTTAGTAATACTTGTTTTACAGACATGCTGCTTGACATTTTAACAAATAATATGAGAAAATAACACTTTTTTTCGGTTGTCTAATTGCTATATATTGGTTAATTAAATTGTCCTATTTTAAAAGTCTAGCACAAACATTGCTTATTACAGTACATCTATTCTTACACCTGCTTATTACAGTACATAATGTACATCTATTCTTACAACTGTCCTTACTTTTACCTTTACCTAATTTAATATTTGGGTTTAGTTATTGGGCTGGCGACTAGGATAGCAGTATAAATTTATATGCATACAAACATCAGTGCACATGCAACCTGTGCCAAATTTGTTACTATATGTATATTGCACAACAATGTTTTTTAACTTGTTGAATTTAACATTTGTTTATAAAACCTCCTGCTCATTTTAACAAATTTACCAGACTGTGGGGCATCTTGGTGAAAGGACCTGAATTATGAACTGTTATTAAAGGATTGTCATGACTCGTAATGAAATACCAACCCTGGTCCCACCTGCTTATCACATGTTAGTCATGAACAATGGCTGAGTATGAAGTACCTATTTATACTGTGTACCTATTGTGGTTTATGGACAGTGTCCAACAGTGAACAAACCTGTCACAAACCTGTTGATTCAACCTTTTGGCCTTTTTGGTAAGGTGTGCTTCAACCCATTTATGCCTAGTGGACTCTCCCATCCTTCTAAACTGGATCAATTTATTTCCAAAATTAGGGATGTCTTGTATATCTATTTCTATATTAAGAATATTATTTACAGAAATTCCTTTAAGCAAGGAGCGCAGACCCTGATGCGACGCCGCATCATGCAGCGTCTCATCTGGGTCTACGCTGTTTGCCAAGGCCTTTTTTCTAGACGCTAGGCAGAAATGGTTCAAAGTTTGTTCCCAATGGCAATACAGATGTTTTCCTGGTCGTTTTGGTTAAATTGGGATTTTTTCATCAATGAAATGGCCCAAGTTCTGATATTTTTAGCAACAAATATTGACACATTTAACTTTTTATTTGCATTTGTATAACATTTGATTAAACATTTATTGTATAGTGAACACCAAGGCATTATTGCTTTATATCTGAATTATTGCATGCTTGATTTATACGTAAAGAAACAGGCCAATATCAGTAACTGTAACTGTTATTAATTCGGGATTAACCTCTTGTTATAAGAAATGTATTACCTGCACATTGGCATTTTTGTGATATGTCCACTAAACACTATTCAGGGTTTTAATCCTATGAAATGCTATTTTATACAGTTCAGATGTTTTAAATCATTCTATAGTGCAAACTTCTTAACATAACAATGATAGGGTTGTACCAATGTTAAATGTTACTCCAGGTCCAGAATGTGAGTTATTTTTACTGCTTGGATTCAACTTTCATGATTGGCAACACAATTAAGTGTTTTTTTTCTGTATGAAGTAATTACCGTAATTCCGTAAGATCCTATAAGGTCTAGTTGGATCATGATGACAGTTGTTGCAAAGCATGTTTTTCATGAACATTTTTGAAAGTGTTTAAATATTCATTTGAAAATATCTGAATGGACTACAGTAAAAACTCCTAACAACCACCTCAGTATTTACAACCAACTCGCTACGACGCCCGCAATTTTTCAGTCTCGATTTTTAGTGATCGCACTGTCCGTCTGTCTGTCCTTCTGAAATTCCGTCACACTTGTGTTTAGGTTTCAAAAAATGGTTGTAACTTTTGCAATATTGATCATAGCAACTTGATATTTGGCATGCATGTGTATCTCATAGAGCTGCACATTTTGAGTGGTGAAAGGTCAAGGTCATTCTTCAAGGTCAAAACAAAAAACAAAAAAAAATCAAAGCGGCGCAGTAGGGGGCATTGTGTTTCTGACATACACATCTCTTGTTTCCTTTCATATTTCAATGGTCGTTACACTCACTTATCTGACCAACCCGCTAATCCGCTATTATGACCACTTTAATCAGTACCAATCAACGAAATCACTCGAAATTGACACCCGCCAAACGACCAGTAATTTTCACACCTTGATTGGGTGTTGTGGTTCGTTCAGGTTTGTGTACGAAGCCATTGTGAACCAATTTACGACAATTAACAACAACGCTATTGGTGACAATGGTTTTCGCATCGACTGCTAGGATTTTCGGCCATTGTTATTCTTTTAAACTCTTGATTCTTGATTCAACATTAGCTAATATTATCGAGTCTTTGATATTGTTTATTGTTTGGTATACATTTTAAAGATTAAAGACGGTAATAATTTAACAGTAAGGATAAATGAATAAGATGATTGTGTTCAATATAAAAACCGACCTGTATGCAATATCGTTATTCAAATTGGATAAGTGAAAACAGAAAGAGTTGTGTTTAAAAGAAAAGATTGATTTAATCAAGCCAGTAATGGGAAATCTCTGAAAAACGTCTGCTAAGAGAACAACAATTTACAGTTTCTTTAAGTAAAGAGTCTTATCTGAGATTATCGAAAGGATAGTGATAAAAATAATGTGTCAGTTCTTGTTTGAAAAGCTTGAAATACTATCTTTGTAAAATGAATTGATTGATTACTGTTATAATGCATGCAGCATGATTGAAGTTCATTGAATATTTACCATTTGTATGATCTGTGAATCAACATTCATGAAAACTCAGGATTAAGACCACCTCGCTATTAAGACCACTTTTCAAAAGTCCCACAAGTGGTCTTAATAGTGAGTTTTCACTGTATTTGTAATTGTACATGTATTTGAACTAAAGATTTTACTGTGACAATCATGATACCTATATTTAACTCACATTCACTGATGTCTACTTATTATGTACATATTTTAGCACACATCAGACATATTACGTCCATATTGACGCTGTTGATTTAATATGCTAGGATATGACATGGTAAAATCTGGTTGGTATCTCATTATAACGTTCCATTTCTTTCTGATCATAAAAGGAAAGTTTATTGGTTGTGATTTCATGCTGTAAACTTTCAAACTTGAAAAAGAATGATTATATTAAGAAAACTATTTGCATCAAACTGCATTTAGACTAAAGTAAGTTGATTTCAATTATAAAAATTATATTTGTTTGCTACTGGCTACCTACCAAATGAAAATGTATCTAGACAAGATAGTTTTTATGCCCTCTTGGAAGAAGAGGGGGTTTACTGTTTTGGACCTGTCTGTCTGTCTGTCATTGTATGTGTCTGTCCCAAAACTTTAACCTTGGTCATAACTTTTGCAATATTGAAGATAGCAACTTGATATTTGGCATGCATGTGTATCTCATGGAGCTGCACATTTTGAGTGGTGAAAGGTCAAGGTCATCCTTCAAGGTCAAAGGTCATAAAACACAATCTAAGGAAAGTAATAAGCTTTAAAGGGAGATAATTTCTGTACCTGCCAAATGATAAATAGAAATGTTATTTCAAAGCGGCGCAGTAGGGGGCATTGTGTTTCTGACTAACACATCTCTTGTTTAAGATTCTAACTCAATACTCTATGCTACAAAAATGCCCCTATAAACTTTTATGTGCATATTATGGCGTTGTTAAGGAGGTCAAATTCTGGGCGTTGTTGGGCAGGCCTGGGTAATTCAGCCGTTTAATTCTGATGTTTATGAAAACAGGTCATGCATAATATATATGCTTAAACTTGCATATATGAGTCAAGTTCTGAGAAAACTGGACAAAATGCATGTGCGTAAAGTGTCGTCCCAGATTAGCCTGTGCAGACTGCACAGGCTAATCTGGGATGACAATTTACGCACATGCATTATGCCCAGTTTTCTCAGAACGCGACACATATTTGCTCAGACAGTGAGAGCAATAATAGGGCGTGTTGGTATGGGTGTTGTTTATATTGGATTAGAAGGTACAGTTATAAAATACTGTTTGTATGAAGTGGGGGAACTTATTAGCGAATGTACAATAACATGTTTTCCTTGAGCATTTTGAAGCACATAATACAATCTTGTTTGTAGCCTCGTAAACAAGCAATGAGGAAGTATGCAATACTAAATAGCTGACATGCTATTGGGCTATTGACCTTGTCATTATATCTTGTGTCACATTTGATCAGATTTTTCTTGGAATGTATGTTTTCATTAATTAAGACTAGACAAACATGATGGACAAACTTTCTGGTGTCATTATCTTGAACGTTCATTAGAGACATTTGTTTATGATGAACTGAAACAGTGTGTTTGATATTACTGGAAAGAAGCCAGACACTGTGTGAATACGGTAAATAGCAATTTACAGTGCATGTTATTTTATGTCATATTCGCACTCATGACGGAAAAGGGCCACAGCCCTTCCATGTGGGATTTTTTTGAGGAATACATTGTATGGAAGAAATTAAGATTATTTTTGATTATTTAAATAATATCTTGTCATATTTATAAATAGATATTCTTATTATAAAAAAATGCATCTCATGCAATGCTCTCATAGCATTTTAGTACTTGTTTTACTGAAATAAACTAAAATTTACAAAATTATGACTTTAGCTTACCTGAGCCCTTGCTCAATTTTTTTGCTCATGGTGAGATTTTTTAACCTTTTGTCCATCATTGGTTGTCAGTTGACAGTCTGTTGTCCGTCATTGGTTGTCAGTTGACAGTCTGTTGTCAGTTGACAGTCTGTTGTCAGTTGACAGTCTGTTGTCCGTCATTGGTTGTCAGTTGACAGTCTGTTGTCATTCATTGGTTGTCAGTTGACAGTCTGTTGTCAGCATTGACCTTATTTACACTCTATGCAACCTGGTCATAACATTTGTCCCAATCACATTGCGACCAACTTCAAAACTTGGTCATGTGAGGCAAAAAACTAGGTCACTAGGTCAAATTAAAACAAAAGCTTGTTAAAACTCTAGAAGTCACATTTTTAGTTAATCTTCATGAAACATTGTTTTCAAATTATATCTTAGCCATGTTCGAATGCATTGTATATGTTCAACTGTATCACTATTTAACCCATTTATGCCTAGTGGACTCTCCCATCCTTCTCAATTGGATCAATTTATTTCCAAAATTAGGGATGTCTAGTATATTTATTTCTATATTGAGAATATCTCTTACAGAAATTCGATAAGCAAACAGCGCAGACCCTGATGAGACGCCACATCATGCGGCGCCTCATCTGGGTCAACGCTGTTTGCCAAGGCCTTTTTTCTAGACGCTAGGCATAAATGGGTTAAAATTTGCATGGCAAGTGATAATTGTTACATTTACATCAAATACAAAATGGGAGTGATTATAAGTTGTTTTGAGATGGATCCTTTAAAGTTTTGAATTACTGACATTGTAATTTCCCTATTTAAGTTAAAATGACATAATTGTTCGTAATCAAAAGGGCTCTTGTCCAAAATTGTAAAAAAACCACACTGTTTTGTGTGAGATTTGTTGTTTTATGATTTCTTCACATGCAAACTCTTAAGAATTACCTTATTAGTTTTGTGACCACAAATGTTATCATTTATAGTTGTTTTAAAAATCTATCTATTTGCAGCAACCATTTGTTTCAACCTCCGGCTTTTGAATTTGTTTTCTTTTTTCTAAGTTCAAAGCTAGACTGGCAGTGAAAAAAATGTGTCAAATCAGTAGCTGTAATTGTATGAATGTCACCATTGCTTTGTGAAACCTGAGACCAGTCTGAGGCAGTAAAGGGCTATATGTTGACTCAGTTACTCAAAGTCATTGACCCGATTTCTTTTTAACATTTAAACATAGATGGCTGACCCGATACAGTGATCATGAGCGTTGACTTGAACAACGAGGTTGTTGAATAAATTTGTGTGTTCAAACTAGTGTAGGGCTGTGACGGGATGACTGTCAGGTGTTTTAATTCATGTAATTTGTAAATTATCATCCAGGTACAAATGTAGGTCAGAGGTCACTGACTTCCCACTGACTTCCCATAGTACTTTATTGTAATACTATGAAGACAGTCATACGGAGTGGTGTATTTTAAGGTTAGGATGTTTTGAAGGTACAGTGCTTTCTGTTAGTTTTACTAGCATTTGTCCATGTATGATGATTGGGACTTAAAAGTGTGAACGGTGAAAGTGTTGAAACATGGAGATAAACAAACATAATTATGTTTGAAAATACATGTAGGGACTAAACAATCCCGTTAAATTATTCGATAATTTGAGTTACATTTGTATATACTTTGAGATAACTATTTTTATATGAATTCAGAAATTGTATAAAGAAGAGTGATGGTTGGAAAAGAACCTTTACTTTGACTTAACCGAAACTTCATCTGAGTGTGAGATGATGAAGTTAAATTAGCTGTAATTTTTTAAAGTGCAATTTTAGGCTCAAATGGGGGCTATCCTTATTTCTAACTTTGCACTAGTTTATTTGTATGCAATTGATGTTCAACCTGGCCAGATGGCTCAGTTGTACAGCGCTTGACCACAAATCAAAAGATCACATGNCGCACAAGCACTTTGCCAGTTTTCTCAGAACACGCCACACATGTTCGCAAAGATTCATGACCCAGCCACAACACTTGCATGGGAATTGGTCATACAATTATTTCTATTGCCATTTTCGACATACCTCTGATGTCAGTAGGGCTCTTTGTCAGTTTCTGGCTGTTATGCTCTACAATCATGTAAGTACTGGTACACAAACTAACTAGGACAAATTGAAATTTAACTGAACCCAGTGATTATTGCTGAAATACTTTGAAAACAATGAAACATCCAAAAACAAACAAGACATGACTTAAGAATAACAGCTGGAGTTTTCACTGTCACATATTGGCCAAGTACAATTCTTGAGGTGTTTTATACATCCAGTATTTTGCGTCATGCGTACATATATAGTGGAATGTATAATTACAATTCTAGAGGTGGTAACATCCAGTATTTTGCGTCATGCATATTTATATAGTGGAATGTATAATTACAATTCTAGAGGTGGTAACATCCAGTATTTTGCGTCATACATATTTATATAGTGGAGTTTGACCTACCTGACCGTGACACAGCTGTCAAAACTGCTCACGTTTGTGTTGTAAAAACTGTCTTGAAAGTGGAGCAAGAACTAGATTCATGAATGTGTCATTGTTGGTTACATATCAACTGTCAACACAGTAATGAATATGTCTTTGTTGCTTTCCTACCATATGTTAACACTGTGTAAGGCACAACTTTGAGGAAAAATTATGGTTTGCCAATATTGTTCATGTCATGCTTATTTTTAGCTCGGCTGTTTTCGAAGAAAACCTGAGGTATTGTCAAAGCCCTCTCGTCTGCCGCGTCATCGTTGTCGTAGTCGTCGTCGTCCTAAAACTTAAACATTGGCCATAACTTTTGCATTATTAAAGATAGCAACTTGATATTTGGCATGCACGTGTATCTCATGGAGCTGCACATTTTGAGTGGTGAAAGGTCAAGGTCATCCTTCAAGGTCAAAGGTCCAAAAAAAAAAAAAATGGGGGGGGGGTTTCATGTGTATCTCATCGACCTGCACATTTGAGTGGTGAAAAGGTCAAGGTCATTGATTACCTTCAAGGTCAAAGGTAAAAAAAAATCCAAGCACTCACAGCCGAGCTTTGGCATCTGCTTGACGGTGCTCTTGTTGTTGTTATGATGCCCCTGAAGGCGGGCATAAAGTGATCGCACTGTCCGTCCGTCCGTCTGTCTGTCGGTCTGTCTGTCCGTATGAAATTCCGTCACACTTTGCGTTTAGGTTTAGAAAAATCTGGAAAAAGAGGACATTTGTCATCCTATGGTGACAAGCCTTGTTTTTTTTTGGTTTTGGCCAGAACTTGTGTGAAAAATGATCATCTTTTAACTTGTGTTATAATACTGCTGATTTATAATTCCCTCATAAGGAAGTAGATTATATCTGTCTGTCTGTACACACTAATTTGACAAACTTATTCTACACTTTTCAAAGTATTTATTGAAACTTGATTGTGATGATCGGGCTCAGGAGGTATTTGTCAGCTGATCATGCTATCTGTCATGGTATTTCTATGTAGGCGTTGAAAGTTCAAACGTAACATAGTACAAGACCCCCTAGTCAGCATTATATCTAAAGAAAATTTAGTTGAAATCACATGTCCCAAGGACAACTGTGGACCCGTTTTGTTTGTTTAAAATTGACTATGATAGATTTGATATATTGACAGAATTAAAATCTCAGAAACATACATTTGAATCAATTAGTTCACAGTTTGTAGAATTAATATAATCCCTGCCATATGTGTTCATTATTCCTCTCTGAGATTATTTACATTGTTGTTAATAGATTTTAAACAAGAAAATGTGCGTAAATGTTAAGATGATAGTGTGAACATGAATATAATAAAGACTATTTGAATATTAAGTCAGGTAGAAACTTGCGGAAATCCATACCAGATCATTTTTGCAACAGTAAGAACTTGAAAACGTAAGGATGTACATATTGTTAGAACTGTATTCAGTGTTGGATTGAACTCCCTTAAAGGAGTATAATTACTCACAAAGGTTTGGAACTACCTTTTTTAAAAGCACATTTTTATTAAGTGCTCAATCATTTGGTAATTATACAAATTGTTGTAGCCCACCTTTTGCTGACTTTTCATTAATTGATTGATGATAGATTCATATGTATGTGTCTTAAAAACATGTACCATCAATTAATTAAAAAAAAATTACTTGCTTACCAGTATTTCTATTGTTATAAACTATAATACATCAATGTCAATACTTGAGAATAAATGTAGACAACTGCGGAAAAAAATACAATGCAAGTTAGTAACATTAAATAGGAAATGTATAGTATTGCATGTTTATTCAAATTGGGCGGGTCTTCACAAGTTATTGCTTCCTTGTTTGAAATGTATCATCTAGAACTTTGTGAGTTTAAGTGTTCTCTATAAGATTGTGTTTCCTTTTTTTAAACTAGTGTTTTATACTCAGTGCATGTTTTTGTAAAAGCTGAATAAGGAAAACATTTTACTGTATCCACATACGGATGTAACGATCATGTGTTACAAAAATTGGGTTAAAGATCTCGTTAAACTGTTTAAAGTGTCAGGTTCAAAAGGATTTATCAATACCCCATACAAGACAAGATTGATAATCGTAACCAAATAATGGTAGAATTTTTAACATTCCCAAAGTTTTGTTTTTCAAATCTTATTATAGGTTGCACAGTTTATTATCAAATAAGGAAGTGATAAATGTTTCGGTGAAAAAAACGTCCAAAACCAAATTCCTAGAAGAGGATAAGATAAAACAATTTACATATGAGCCTTGCCCATGGATAACATGTTTCCATGCATGTGCGTTAAGTGTCATCCCAGATTCACCAGTGCAGTCTGCACAGGCTCATCAGCTACACCACTTTCCGCTTAAACTGGACTTTTGCTAAGAAGATACCTCTCTGAAACCAAAAATACCATACAAGCGGAAAGTTAATTCCCCGATTAGCCTGTGCGGACTGCACAGGCTAATCTGGGACGATACTTGACGTACATGAATTAAACCTTGTTTTCCCAAAGCGAGGCTCATATGCAAGTTGTGTGCTGTATTTACACAATTATTATTTGTTGTGCCTCCATTCTCACAGTTATTTGTTACCTGTTGCGAAATGCAGTAAAATTACCACAGCTCCACATGCTGGTGTTGGTTTAAAATGTCAAATTGCCTGTGTCAATTAATTTTTTCTGTGTTCATTGATGTTTACTTTGCCATGCTGTATTAATGAAAATATCCATTGAAATGTCAGCGCTTTAACACCACAAAATTCACCTCACAGGTTCAGTTTAATTTAGACCATCAATAGAAAAGAATAATCGCTCACAAATAAAAATCTATGTAAAAGAGTTAAATCATTTTAGTTTGCAATTATTGTGAACATTTGTGCAATAATATTGATGTAAAAAGATGATAAAGATCTGAATCACTGTTGTTTGTAACCAAGGTACAAATGTAGTGAGATAAATAAAATAAGTATGCAGTCCAAAATATAAAACAAACAATGAAAGTGTCCTATCATTTAGAAAATAAAAGGTAAAGTCATTATAATGAACTGAGTGCAGCCCTGTCCTTTGTTTGCACTCTAGGGATTATATCATAATCGGTTAAAAGTTTGGTTTACATGTTGTTTGTGAGTGATATATAATTTCAGTCAAATAGTGAAAGTCGCATTTCATAATGGTTTGAATTGTTAACGCTAAATTACAGGGCTTTTTTCCTACATAAAGAATGGCCGTTTTGCACAAATTTGAGAAGTGTATGCCTCAAATTTTCACAATTTGAAGAAATGTGTTACTCAAATTTTCAAAATTTAATTTTTTTTGAGACTTTCACAATTTCAAACAGTTTGTGACTCATTTTTTCATGATTTTGAACAGTTCTCATTTTTGCACAAAATGCCACTTCAAAAAGATGCAAAAAAAGCCCTGAAGTATGCAGCACTGTATCTATCATTTTTTTTCACTGGCAGGAAAACTCATGGAATTGTTATAGACCCAATCAAATGAATTTTGTGTTTGGGTTACATAGTGGAATCACTTTGCAGCTAACTTTTTAATGGTAGGTTAAAGCTAACTTTTTAATGGTAGGTTACCCCGACGGGAAACTATCTTTAGTAGATGTACTTTGGTTTCCCAGACAAAGAATAAGGAGCCAAGAACCAAGTACATGTACATGTCATAAATATCTAATACTTACTTTTATGCAAACAAAATCAGACAATAGTATAAGATTGCTGACACAACTGAATGCCCTTTAATAAGCCAGAATATTAATNTTTAAGTGTAAAAATTGAAGGGAAAATGGTTTAAGCCTTTCTACAAAGCTAAGTTGCCCGGTCGGACTATCAACTTTTGAAATTGACCGGCCCGAGCCTAAATCTACTCACCCAAGAAAAACGTGCAACACTTATTTCTTTCCCTGTTAATTGGGTTAATATTGTTCGTACATACATTACCAGTCTTCGAATTAACCTATAAGCCTGAAGCCCGAGTCGATTCTTGGGGCGTTTGGTCGATCATAAATGCATATTAAATAGCCCGACCGGTCAATTAATATTTGAGCGTAAAATTGTAAACAAAGTGAAAAAATTACATGAACACCGGTCAGCCACTTTGGTCTAAAGACATAATCAATGTAAGTAGTCGGTACAAGTCGTTAGCCAATCAACACGTCTGTTTTCCACTCTTACGGAGACTCCGGAGATGGACGATTTTATTATTGATTTTTGATTGGTAAGCGGAAAGCGCGGACATGAACGGTAACCGACGAAAAATCTTCTCTACTTTCTGAAAATTGTTGCAAATGAAATTTTTTAAGTGATATATTAGCAAAATATAGCACTGCAATAGCATATAGTTAAGCTATATGTTAACACTAATATATATTTATTACGTATTTGCTAGGTAACTGGTTTTCATTTTCTGGAATCAAACGATATGCACATTTTATTTTATGTGCAAAACAAGTACATTTTTTTGGACTGTCGTTTTCGGATACAGTATTTTTCGTCGATTTTAATTAATTTTCGACGTTCTTAATGAATATTTCTATAGAATGACGAATACACATGCGGTGATACGGATGGTATGATTTATAATATTTCGCATTGGATTCACCAGAAATTGCAAATAGAAAGACTAAAAAAGTACAATAAGTTATGGCTCGGGGCGCTAACAAAACTGTCTGAAAGTTGTTTCACGATTTAGGACAAATGTCCTGAAAAAATTGATCATTTAGGACACCTGTCCTGAGGAAATTGGGACCAATCTGAAACACTGAGATATGGAGATGTCCGCGGAGCATGCCTTTGCTGTTGTTATCAAAAATGAATAATACATGTTGTAAATGAGGCAACTGTTTTTACTCATTAGAAGTAGTTATTTCTGATTGGAAATGAATATTTGTGTTGTTCCTAGCCAAAAGAGTAATACAATTTATGTAAACCTCTTCGGGCTATTGAAAATGTCTTCGGGCTATTAAAAATTCTATCTGATTAGCCCGGAGGGCTATTGGTCTTAAATATTTAGCGTGAAAACTGCATTACTCATCATTAATTCTGGGATGGCAAATTTCAGGAACAAAGTTGCAATACTGATACTTATTTGACAATGGGCTTACTGTCAAACAAGGTTCTTCTAACCCCATCATGTACATCCCAAGGGAAGACTTCAAGAGCATGAAAGTGTTCTATCAGATATAAAAACCAATGATTTATGTTCATATGTATGTTTATAAATTTCATATCTATGGTTGTCATTATTATTATTGTCCCCTATCGGTTTCACCGGAGGGGACTTATGGTTTGCGCTCTGTCCGTCCGTCAGTCTGTCTGTCACACTTTTCTGGATCCTGCGATAACTTTAAAAGTTCTTCATATTTCTTCATGAAACTTGAAACATGGACAGATGCCAATATGGAGATTATGCACGTCATTTCATTTTGTTCCTATGTCAAGAATTCTAGTTGCTATGGCAAAAAATACTAAAAAAAAAATCTGACAATGGTGGATCCGGTAGGGGACATCATTGCTTGGCAATAGCTTGTTAATTATTGTTTGCAGAACATAAAGCTTTTACTACCGGTACAGATTCCTCAAGAAGATTGCTGAAATACATGTTGCTTGTATATGGAAACTGTTACTTTAGTCATGATTTTGACGATGATATAGGGGCATAAAAAGGAAGTAGATATAGCAGTAGATATAGCAGCTGATATAAAACCAAATTGTTTGGTTGTCTGCAAGCAAAGATTCCTCAGTAGATATCGCAGCTGATATCAAACCAAATTGTTTGGTTGTCTGCAAGCAAAGATTCCTTAACACTTGATATAGCAGTAGATATAGCAGCTGATATCAAACCAAATTGTTTGGTTGTCTGCAGCAAAGATTCCTCAACAAGATATTGCAGTAGATATAGCAGCTGATATCAAACCAAATTGTTTGGTTGGCTGCAAGCAAAGATTCCTCAACAAGATATAGCAGTAGATATAGCAGCTGATATCAAACCAAATTGTTTGGTTGTCTGCAAGCAAAGATATAGCAGCTAATATCAAACCAAATGGTTTGGTTGTCTGCAAGCAAAGATATAGCAGCTGATATCAAACCAAATTGTTTGGTTGTCTAAGGGAAAGATTCCTCAGTTTGGTTGTCTGCAAGCAAAGATTCCTCAGTTTGGTTGTCTGCAAGCACAAATTCCTCAGTTTGGTTGTCTGCAAGCAAAGATTCCTCAGTTTGGTTGTCTGCAAGCAAAGATTCCTCAACAGATTATTGGCTTTATTTATCATCTCCATTGTAAGTGTTTCTGGTTGGAAATTGCACTTTAAAATGCAAACACTTCCTTTACGCCTACTGTATATTCTTCCCAATTTGATCATTTAACATGATAACATTCACGAAAATGGACAGGCCTAGGCGTTTCCCCTATTTTGGCTAAAATAGCCCTGTAGGATGTACACAAACTGTAAATTTAGTGATTTTCCAAAGTTAGGTATGCACAAACTGCCCATTGACTGATTTTACAAAGTTAGACTTGCACAAAATTGGCCATTTTTTTAGTTGGATGTGCACAAAAACGGGCCATTGACTGATTTGACAAAGTAAGACTTGCACAAAATCGGCCATTTTCTGAGTTGGATGTGCACAAAACGGGCCATTGACTGATTTGACAAAGTAAGACTTGCACAAAATCGGCCATTTTCTGAGTTGGATGTGCACAAAACGGGCCATTGACTGATGTGACAAAGTTAGGCTTGCACAATACTTGCCATATACTGATGTGACCAAGTTGGATATGCATAAAACTTGTCATTTGCTGATTTGATTACGTTGGGCGTTTACATGTGACAGACTTCCTGATTACGCTTTTTATTTGGGCAACAGATTGATAAGAAGTTTTATGAATGAACTGTAGGTAAAACATGAATGTGTTTCTAGATTTTCCAAGGTTAAGTAAATTGACTGATCAAACCTGTGAATAGTCAACAGTGATAACACTGTTTACTTAAACGCGAACAACTTAAACTTTAAACAACTTGTTATCTTGTTTAACATTGTGACTTTGCTTAATGTGGCCATTTAGGAACACTCCTTATAAACCTCAAACCATTTAAGGGATATACAGACATTATTGATGTTATTTGGTTGATTTCAGTACATATAAATAAGTTTTAAAAAAACTAGAATGATTTATAATGCAATTTTAATATAAAAGAAATATAAATTTGTTTTGTATATGTGATACATGAACGATGTTTAAATGGTATAATTAAATGTTTCTTTTTAAAACAAGACAAACAGAATGCATGTTGTTTTTATCTTCTTTATTATAATTTTTAGGCAATCATGAGCTTCAAGCAAGTAATTGATAACTTGGCAGGGTTATGTGCAATAAACATTTACATCACGTATGCTTAGTTAATTTCCCCCATGTGCTTTACCATGCACTTTTAAACCTGTGACATTGCTTATAAATGTGCATAAATAGTCTTCAATCATGTTCCATTAAAATAATTATGCCATTAATATTATATCAAGAACCTATAATGTACATAATAGTTAACCATAGTTATAATTTATGGCAAGAAAACTTGAAAGGATAATATGTTGGT
>VMBQ01009341.1:0-31939 GCA_007657795.1 Dreissena rostriformis
ATTATTCAGATCGTTCAGTAGATTGAACATTTCATGCGCAACCAATGTAGGACGACGTATACACTTTAGTAATTAAAAAAAAACTTCGAAAACCGTTGGTAGTACCCTGGTGTGGAATGAGATACACATTCAGGATACATAACTTTTGGGATTCATTTAACTTTGATGGTATTCTATAACTTATAAACGATCATCTTGCCTTCTAACTAAAGGGTTCACATGTGTTTTATGAACACAAGTGCTGGTTTTCAATGCATATTATGCTGAGATTAACACTGAATATAATTGTGCTGTTCCATGGTAGCAAGTTAGTTAGTTTGTGATTAAACGCGTTAACAATGTATACGGCTATGGTAAAACTATGGTAGCAAGTTAGTTAGTTTGTGATGAAACGCGTTAACAATATATACGGCTATGGTAAAACTATGGTAGCAAATTAGTTAGACAAATGTTAGTCCCTGACACTGTACCTGGAATAAAAGAGGTCAAACAATAATTTTGTTTTGTTTTAACATATTACATTTCCTTGATGGAGGTTCTATGCGTAATAAATTAAGTTCAAAATTAGAAAAACGTACGAGCAAGTTAAGAGCGTATGCATTCCAAACGCGATACTACGGATAGTCACATGAGACGCGACTTTGTTTTAAGTAAAGCATAATTTCGTAATATGTTATCTTTGTGATAAAAATTTAATAAATTTATATTCTTTCACCAGATCACAAAACGCCAAGTCGTAGCGTTTACAAACATTCGTATTAAAGCAATTTCACTTGACAAAAACTTTTATATTTAGTCCTTTTATATAAATACAAACATATCAGCGCACACTTATCCACAACTCATGGATTTGAACATCGCTTTGTGAAAAGGGGGTTTAATTTATGTGCGTAAAGTGTCGTCCCAGATAAGCCTGTGCAGTCCACAAAGGCTACTCAATTACGACACTTTGCGCCTACAATGGATTTTCGTCAAGATGAGTCTCCCTTTAATTGAAAAATACAATTAAAGCGGAACATGTCGTCCTTGATTGGCCTGTACGGACTACACAGGCTAATCTTGGACGATACTTTACGCATATGCATTAAGCCCCCTTTTCACATAGCGAGGCTCATTTCAATATGTGTTCTTGGACATGATCCCTAGTCTGAGTGTCGGCTCAGAACTCGTCTGTAGACGCTTGTTTTATTAAAGAACCAGACTTTTGGTTTTATTATTAGCCGTAAGCACGACGCCTAATTATTCTTAAAACGGTAAAAAGCGGCGTAATGCATGTTCGTATAAAGTGTCGTCCCAATTTAGCCTGTGCAGTCCGCACAGGCTAATAAGAGATTCCAATGTCCGCCAATAATGCGCTTTGGTTAAAAAGAGATTACCTTTAAACGAAAAATTATATTAAAGCGGAAAATGTCGTCCCGGATTAGCCTTTGCGGACTGCACAGGCTAATATGGAAAAATACCTTACGCCCAGTATTTCCAGAACGAGGTTAATATGATTGTAATAAAAAAATGCTTCGTTCTTTTTATAAACGCGGGCTAACACACTGTTACAAAAAAAAGTAAAGTATTATGTCGGTTTTGTGAATGATCAATTCATCATCACAGTTAGTTAATTACCTTAAGCATACTTTAATGTTCCATGAGTATTTTCATTGCGTATTGCTTATTCACGTACACAATTTAGATTTGAACACTCCGATTCAAGTGTCTATGATTATCACTGAGAACATTTATGAGTCTAACAGCTACCAACAATAATCCACTTTTCAGGGGAAGTGCTTATATCTTCAAGTGTTGCATCATAACTTATCCTGTCAGCTGATTACTTATAGGTAATAAATAGTTTTCAGCAATAATGGCTGTATCTGAGATTGTACTGAGAAGTACTGTATTTCCTATGAACTTCAATTTTCATACCTTCGTGCACTTCCATGAGATCGTAAATTAAGCCGCATGCATTCTACGGCATTGTAAAAATGCATAAACAATGTGTTGTTATTTTGACGCACGTGTAGTTATTATTGCTTTATTGTTTTCGGAAGATGAGCTGTGTATGCTGAAGTCGCAAATAAACTTTCTCTATCTCTACGATGAAATGATTATGTGGTGGCTTATTCTATGTGGAGTTTTTTTTATCATTTGATGTTACACACAATCATATTCGACATTAACTTAACCATTAACTACAGAGAATGAACATTTGAAGATTTATGTCAATGAGCATCTGATTAAAGAAGAACATAAGTTTTGTGTCGAAAACAAATATTTCTACCTTTATTTTTGGAGATGTCAGTGAAAACACACAACCTTCTTTTGCATGATCGGCGATTGTTGGGGCCATTGTTTGGGATCAAGGACCTTAATTTGATATCATTTTATCAGCTAGTGTTCCACATTTAACATACACGCTCACTTAAATAAGCTTACAAATAGACCGTTAAACAGTACTGTTTCACACTTGAAAGTAAAGTAGCATTTCCATTAAGACAAATTTACACAATTTGTGTACATTTATCATGGATTTAAAACTACATGTCAGAAACTATGTTTATGGTATATTGGCATCAAGATGCAATTTTCTAAGAACATGAAATGAACGATCAATTTCGATCAAAGTTGATATTCATAGACCTTTGTACATATCTTTTTATTTCAGTTATATAATATTTTAAGAAACGTTGCTTAGCTACAGAGTTAAGTAGTATCATAAACTTGACATAAGATGGTTTATTATACCAGACCCTGGATACTTGGTACCACACCCCACCCCTCCATGTCTGTGTTCCATCAACTGCAGGTGTCTCTTACCATCGCCACCTGGTTCATATCTGAGACTATTAGCATCAGGAATTGGCGAAGATGACCCGCTATCTGGCCTCTCGGATAAAGCGAGTAAAAGCACTGTTCAGCTGATGATCTCAGTTTACAGAGCTCGTCCGGCAATTAGTGCCTAATTGTACTGGTAAACTGGTTTTTAGAAAACCGAAGTCACATGCCAAACTCCACGCAGCGGTTATCTCCCCATGGCTACCTGCGATAACCACTGCCGTCACAAGAAAATCCTTCAGAATGGAAGGATTTTCTTGTTTGTGTTTAAGTATAATAGTATGAACATTAGTATCATTTTGTTTTATATGCTTTGACAATAGTGTATAAGTTTAGGTTCATAATAAAAGAAAATTACCCAAATACAAAAATGTAAAAATAACAACGGGAGTATTATTGTACAACGTGACTCGGCTATCATCACGTGGTTGGTTCATAACGGCAGGGATTTGATCGAGCTATGCTCGGAACCAGTCAAATCACTGCGTGGAGGTTGGTCATTCCCATGTGAAATATTACGATCAATGTGTTAAATAGGCGATTTTTGTATCAAACGTTGCATACCGTTGCTAACGAGTGATGATCCAGAATTACCCCCAGAATGTCCTACTAAAAAAAAGCGGTTTATAACAATAAAAAGAAATATTATTTTTTTTTAACAAAGGCGGAATTGGTAATGCTAAATATGAAAAAAAAGAATAGGAAACTAATTATCTTGTTGATTTTAGTAACATCACTCGTGTCAGTTTACTTTTACCGATCAAAAATTACATTTTTATTTAACAATGTTGATAACAACTGTTTCTCATAGATCTAATAAACATAAGTTTGTTGGTAGATTTTCATTTCCAGTTGTCTGTTTATATTAAATATAAGGCGAGCGATTTCCACAAACAATACAAATACCCAAACACTCTTATGTAAGCTATGTTCAAGAGCAAATATAAATTCAAACATGTTCGAGTGTTTGTGCAAGCAAAAAGGGTATTGCAAATCTATAAACGTGGTTATAACAGACTTTTGGGTTTCATTCTAATTAATTTGCCGAGACATGTGGAAGTTATTAGCTCCAAAAACGTATGTTTTTTTATTTAAACCGACCGACCGAAAGAGTGACTCAAATATATCTCAACACTGCGGGTGTATAAAGTAAATACTCTGTGAAAAGGTGGTTCCGCACAGGCTAATCACTTTCCGCCTGAAATGGATTTTCGTCAAAAAGAGTCTTCTTTTCAACGAAACATATAATATAAGCGGAACGTGTCGTCCCTAATTAGCCTGTGCTGACTGCACAGGTTAATCTGGGACGACACTTTGCGCACATGCATTTAACCCCCTTTTCACAGAACGAAGCTCATGTAGGGATATATGATCTAAGGATTAATACATTTCACGAGAATCCCATCTTATGCGCTGACTGACTCCGGCCTGTGGTCATTTCTTAGGTTTGAGGTACGGGGAAATCTCTTTCAGATGCCTGGATAATTTTACGGACTGGTGAAAGGTAAAATTGCCCATTAAATACCGCCGCTCTGTTTTATCCAGAGCAGATCTGTTTATCGTATGTGAATGGATCATAGAGCCTGGAATATATAAACATAATTTATTGCAATTTTGTAGATTTCCAGTTTTGTCCGTTTTGTAACGTTTTGTTCGAGCGTTGTTCGCATATTTTCAATTGTGACAACTAGCGGTTGCTGTTTTTTTAATTATAAGTATACATAATATTTATTTTTTTTAATTATATATATAATAATTATTGTAAGTTTAAAGACTCATTGAAATACGCAGCTCATTCGCACGTTTGTTCTTCTTTGTTGATTTGTGCGAAAATACAAGTACATTCAAAATGTGCATGATTCGTTAATATACATACTGCATAAAGGCACTATCGATTTTCGTATTACTGCCCTAGAAATAAAAGTTTCTTAAGTTTAAAAATGTGAGAAATTTTTCAATTGCATCAAAATATTCATCATGTAAAATTATCCTTTATAAGCTGCGCGTATACGCTTAAAACAAAATCTGACGCTTACATCCCTTACCTGTTCCAATGATATCAATTAAGTAGATTAAGTTCCGCTAGCATGTGAAGAAAATATTTGATTGCACTAAATTCTAGAGGTTTATTCGGATAATATAGGTATTTCGGATAATTTATGAGCATCATTCGCTGGAAATAATTGGCCACCCTCCTTATTCCTACATTCTGCACAGCTGTCTGCGGTTGTTTCATGTGAAAACTTATTGAAATGATTTATTATTTATACAATAGATCTGGCATTATTGGTAAAGAAATCGGTTGCCATGGATAATATAAATAAATAAATATTGAATCACAAAGTCCCGTCGATTTTGGTCGTTTAGGTAATTTGTGTTTCGCACGTAAATTTGCGCGAAAATATTTCACTCAGTTCTCAATAACAACTAGTGACATACAACACAAAATCACTAGACATTGCAATAAAAACCAAAAAATCACATCCTGTGCTAGGTCTTTTTATTCAAGTGTATTTATACACACGATAAAATGATTCTTTATTTAAGTATATGTATTGAGTTATTACATTAAGATTCCACATAGCGATTTCTTATTAACCAAATCTAGACAATATCCTTTGATCATTTTGTTTGAAAACTTTGTTAATTCAACATTAAACAAACAGGCAAAAGCACATGCGCTCTTCATTAACTTCATAATCTCTGACGTAGCTGTCAGCACGCGCTGTGAGATTCAACGAAGTCAATTATGTGCACCAGATCATCATGTGTTCCAGGAAGCCCCAAGAAATGCTGCCAGTAATTAAACATATCTGAAAAATCACATACATTATATGACAATATAGGATAATGCAAGCAACATGAAATTTGTTTGAAGTTTAAAAATATTGTCGATAAAATATTGCATTTTCGAAAAGTGTTTATACATGTCCGTATGTTTTACACACGAATGAAACGAAAAAGAATGCAACAACTATGCAATGAACTTTTTATTTCATATAAAATATGGGTATACTTCTTGTGTCTAAAACGTTTTATATATGTACTTCATATATAATATAACGATTTAAGTATGGAAACAAAGGTTGAAAATAATGTACAAATATGTTATAAACGTGTATCCTTCTCAAAGTTCACGCATGCGTGTTTGATGTCTGGTTTCGTTCGAAACATAGCACATTAAAAACATACACATACATGTATGTATGTTTATTCTTTTCCTTTACCTAATCAATAACACATTACACAAATAAAAGACGATGTGAACCTGTCCATCAGCGAACCTATGTTCCATGCCTGTGAAAGTTCCTTGCAAGTGCAAACCTTGTTGCATTCTAACTTATTTCTTATGAATATAACACGGCGGTATGTGAACCATACGTTTGTGCAACGTCCTTGCATGTTAAATCGATTATCAATACCGAACATAAGCAGTAACATCATCAGTATTAGATTGACAGACATACGTCTTAACTTTCATTGGCTTCTGATAATGGACTTCTTTACTCATACCTCTTATCATGAACGTAAAATACACATAGGGACGCGTTGCACATTGTACAGAAATATGTCGTTTTGTATTCAGTGTGGTTTCGATATGCTCGTACGTTGTATTGTGTTATTTAATCGGAAAAGGATGTATTTCGAAAATGGAAATCATAAAGTTAATCGCTTATGTTTTAAATGGCTATGGCGGCTGACAAAGACCTTATTGATACTTAAAAATAAAATAAACGTCTAACTCTAAACGAAAACGTAAAAAAAAATCAATTAATTTCAAAGCATATATATTCTATATAGCTTCATGTCTCCGTTGTATAAGGGATTTATATTTCGTATACTGAATTGATATACTCTGCAATAGGCGTTCCCCTTAATGCCAAAAAAACATGCAAACGATTTAATACCTAGCATTACTCTGAGTGAATGTCACGTGTTTAACTTCTATAGATCGTTGATCTTATTAACAAAGTAAGTGTCTGCATTATTCTGAAATACAGAAGTCAGTGTAAATGCAATAATATACATATATTAAATAGTCAGATAGTTAAGTATATGGAATATTTCATGCGAAACCTATTTACGTCGACTTACTAACTTAAGTAATTTCAAAACACTTCGTAAACAGTTGGTAGTACCCTGGTGTAAAGTTGAATACATATTCAGGATACATACCTTTTGGGATAAATTTACTTTTTACGGTATTCTAGATCCCATATACGATCATTTTGCCTTTTAATTAAAGTATTCGCATGTATTTTATGAACACAAGTGCTGGGGGGTTTCAATTCATATATGTTGTGATTAACACTGAATATAATTGTGATTTTCCATGAACAGGTGGATACCAGGTCTACAAACGCGGTAGTGTTGTGCTTTGTCCTTAACGTTAATTGGCAATGTATCTGTCTGTGAGGCTAAAGATCATAGTAGCCATTTTTATGATTGGTGTTAATTTGCCAAAAAATAAACAGTTTTGTGGTGGAAAGCGTTAACAATATATACGGCTGTGGTAAAACTATGGTAGCAAGTTAGCTCGACAAATGTTACCTAGACGCTAATCTGGGACGATACCTTACGCGCATGCACTTAGCCCAGTATTTCCAGAACGAGGCTAATATGTTTCTAGTAAAAAAATGTATCGATCTGTTCATAAATGCCGGCTAACGCACTATTACCAAAAATTAGTAAAATATGATGTTGGTTTGGTGAATGTACAATTCGCTATCACATTTAGTTAATAACCTTAAGCATACTTTAATGCTCCATGCGTATTTTCATTGCGTATTGCTTATTCACTTACAAAATTTATATTCGGACACTCCGATTAAAGTGTCTTATAATGATAATCACTGCGAACATTTATGAGTGTAACAGCTTCCAGGTCAAAAGTCTAAACTTGATATAAGATCGTTTATAAGACCAGACCTTGGATACTGGGTACCACACCCCATTCCATGTCTGTTTTCCATCAACTATAATATCACTGCAGGTTTCTATAACCATCCCCACCTGGCTCGTATCTGAAGCTATTAGCATCAGGAATTGGCTAAGATAACCCGCTATCTGGCCTCTCGGATAAAGCGAGTAAAAGCACTGTTCAACGGATGATCTCAGTTTACAGAGCACGTCCGGTAATTAGTTCCTAATTGTACTACATGTAAAATGCAACGCATAATGTAAAAGGTAGACCGGTTTTCGAAAACCGAAGTAATTTCCATGTGAAATATTACGACCAATTTTATGTGTAACACAAATGCGATGTTTCTATCAATGTTCAGCATAATATGCACGTTGCATACCGTTGCTTACGAGGTATGATCCAGAATTACCCGGAATGTCCTACTCGAAAAATATGGTTAATAACAATAAAAATAAAAAATAAATTTACTAAGGCGGAATTTGTTCTGCTAAATATGACAGAGAAAAAAGATTTAAAATTGTAAATGCTTCAAGGATGTAAATTGTATTTTTAGAACATTTACTTTTACCGATCAAAATTACATTTTATGTAACACTGTTGATAACAACTTTTTCTAATAGTTCTAGTCAACATTAGACTTTTGGTAGATTTTCATTTCCAGTTGTCTTTTTATATCAAATATAAACTAGAGATTTCCACAAACAATACAAATACCCAAACACTCTAATGTAAGCTATGTTCAAGAGCAAATAAATTCGAGCATGTTCGGATATTTGAGCATGCACAAATGGTATTGCAAATCTATAAAAGATAGTAAAAACAGACTTTAAGTTTCATTTCAATTAATTGGTGGAGACATGTGGACGTTGTGAGTTCCACAAACGCATATCATTTTATAAATGTGTTTGTGTTTTTAAAAAATAATATGTACTATGCAAAGAACATCATGTTAACGATGTAAATAAAAAATAGAATTACAACAAAAACAAAAAACAAAAATATAAACCGACCGACCGAAAGAGTGACTCAAATATACCTCCACTCTGCGGGGGTATAAAGTATATAGGGATATAACATCTACACTGTCTAAGGATAAATACATTTCACGAGAATACCATCTTATGTGCTGACTGACTCGGGCCTAGTGGTCATTTCTTAGGTTTTTGATACGGAGAAATTTCTTTCAGATGCCTGGATAATTTTACGGACTGGTGAAAGGTGAAATTGCCCATTAAATACCGCTAGTCTGTTTTATCCGGAGCAGATCTGTTTATCGTATGTGAATGGATAATAAAGTCCGGAATTTATAAACATAATTGATTGCAATTGTGTAGATTTCCAGTTTTGTCCGTTTTGTTCGAGCGCTGTTCGCATTTCTTTTATTTTGTCGAGATTACCGGTTGTAGTTTATTTTTTTAAAAATAATTATGTATAATAATTTTTGTAAGTTTAAAGACTCATTGCAATACAGAGCTCATAATATAACCATTCGTACTTTTGTTCTTCTTTGTTGATGTGTGCAGAAATACAAGTACATTCACAATGTGCATCATTCGTTTATATACATATTGTTTAAAGGCATCATCCATTATTTTATTACTGCCTCAGAAATGTAAGTTTCTTAAGTTTCTAAATGTGAGCAATTTTTCTTTTTAATTTAAGTAAGTATCATGTAAAACTATCCTTAATAAGCTGCGCGTAAACGCTCAATGATATCAATTAAGCAGATAAAGTTCCGCTAGCATGTGAAGAAAATATTTGATTGCAATAAATTCCAGAGGTTTATTTGGATATTATAGGTATTTCGGATAATTTATGTGCATCATTCGCTGGAAATAATTGGCCACCCGCCTTATTGCTACATTCTTCGCAGCTGTCTGCGGTTGAAAATGCGAATACTTATTGTAATGATTAATTATTTATACAATAGACCTGTCAGTATTGGTTACGAATGGTTTCAAGTTTTTATTTGGAACATCGGAAAACGCCTTTGATCATTTACATACAAGTAAACAAAATATAGTCAACGTGCTTCGGTTCAATACAAATACAATCATGTTAATAAACACAAACTGCAATTAATAATATTCAAAAATCATGTACAAACGTGCATTTATTGAAAACAACTAATAGTAAACACATAGTAGATAGACAGTATATTTACGTATTCATACAATATTTATTTAAGAATCAGCAAATCCTTGCATTTTTTTCTCCCGGAGTTTCATGGCATCAGTAAAGAATCTGGCAACATTGTTTATGACTTGAGTATTTTGACAAGTTAGTATGTTTTTAAATTTCGCTAGATTAGTAAAGATTGGGAAAGAATTCGGTTGCCGTGGATAGCTTAAATAAAAAAAAATATTGCATACGGTGATAATTAACACCTACGCAAAAGTACAAGACGACAAAATAATCGACTTAATTTGAAACTAACATCCATCGCTGTTTTAACCAGTGTCATTTCAGATACATAATATTACATAATTTACGTTGAATATGTTGACAAAATGTTTTAATATACCCGCCTAATTCATATACTTGAACTTCAAGTATATTTTTTGTATTAAAGTTTGGATAAAAACAAACAAACACACTATATTATTCCTGTTAGCCATTGATAATATGGCTTCAAAAAATCTCAATGGAGACAAAACTGGCATGTATCATGTCCGGGTTTCATGAAGGTTTTGTTTGCTGTGTATTTTCCACAGAAAGGGAGCGCATACGTTCTTACCGTTTGTGTAAACTAACACAACGAATTAACTCCCCTATCCTCCAACTCTCTCAAATGTCCTCCGCTACATGCACTATTCTGTGTTATAATATCACTCGTTTCCATGGTAAAATTAATGAAATAAGATGGACAGATGATCATATTATCATGCACATATGAGTTCAATGCTGTCCTTTTTTGCCGAAACGAATCACAAATATCATTTCAAATTTACATATGAGCCTCGCTCTGTGCAAAATGGGTTCCATGCAAGTGCGTAAAGTGTTGTCCCGAATAAGTTTGTGCAATACTTACAGGCTCATCAGGGACGACACTGTCCGACTTAACTCGAATTTTGCTAAGATGCTAAGAAGAGACTTTCTTTAAACGAAAATATCATAAAAGCGGCGAGTGAAATCCCTGATAAGCTTGTGCGGACTGCACAGGATAATCTGGGACGACACTGTACGCACATACATTAAACCCCGTTTTCACAGAGCGCGTCCAATTTATCTATTGTATTAATCATTTGAGTATCGATCTTAACCGTTTGCATGCTGGGAAATTTGTCGTCTGCTAAAATGTTGTCTGCTAAATTTCTAAAATTAGCATTTTCTTCGATTTGTTTTCAAAGAATACTATCAGAATAGCAAACAGTTTGGATCCTGATGAGACGCCACGTTCTGTGGCGTCTCATCTGGATCCAAACTGTTTGCAAAGGCCTTCAAAATCCGGTTCCAGCGCTCAAAGGAATATTGTTATCAGTTTGTATCATTTCAGTTCGTTTCGATGTTAACCTCTTCGTTTTGGTGATCAGGCGGATGCATTCAATTGTCCCTCAAGTATTTAATACGCCTATACGAATACAAATCGGATGCTTTCAATTGTCCCTTAAGTATTTGATCCGCCTATCTGAACACACATCTCTTTCTTCTTATTCAGACCACGACACTTACTATCGGCTTCCGATGGATGAGATCGCGGGAACCAGCATCGTCAACCCTTCCGGTCTGGATGCGCAGGTGCTCGGAAGTCCTCAACTGGTTCGCGGCCCAGTGAACAACGCGCTAAAAATAGACTGCGACCTTGAGGCGGTCAAGGTCACCGGACCAGGTCATCGACAAGAATGCTTTGGTGACCTCAGCCTGTGTCCGAAAGGTATAAACATTATTTAAAGCTCGATTTTTCAATTTGTTCTTGTATGGTTTTTAAGAGGACGGTCGGGTTTAGTTTTTGTAAGTTTGAATATTTTAATGAACGTGTGTTTTTTAACCGTCGCATGTAACGTTCAACACACATTTGCGTTTAATCATCATGTTTGACTATTGACACAGGTTTCAAACCATTTACATGTATAACCATTTAACCATTTTTTTCAAGATACGGTATCCCTTTTTTGTATCACGCCATATGTTTTCGCGCTAAAAATTAGAACAATATTAAAAGTTCAATACAAAAATATACAGACTAGTACCAGTAAGCATTCAGCAATTGTCACCTGGCAACTAACAATTGTTCATTCAGCAATTTGCAATAAGAAAAGACAAATATGGATATCAGACTCTCCTCGGGAACACCTGCGCGAAAGAAATACTATATCGAATATTCGAATATATTTGAATAATGACAAACGAATATTCGAATATCATTTTCAGTATTCGTTCCCATACCTACTATATATTCTAAGTTTGAGTTGTAAAATCATGTTCATTATTTCTTCAGGGTATACAATCTCTATGTGGCTAAAAATAGACCGTCCCGGAAGTGGTCAGAGCGTTTTCTTATCGAATGGAGGGGAGAGACAGGACTCGCACGGTGTGGCGATGATGTACGAACACGGCCGAATGGAATGGGTGTTCCGAATGAAAACTGGAAATGAGTGGCGCGTGTCAGCTAACAACGTTTTGGCGCAAAAATGGTATCATGTGACGGCAACATGGCGGAAAGACAGAGGTGTCACTTTGTACATAAATGGACGCAAAACGGCGTATGAAATCATGTACACAGTTAGGTAAGTTTGAAAGTTTTCACCCTACCATATTTTAGTAATTACTTCCAGCATATGTGTTCACTTATGTCGGATGTGTTAATGTCAATTCTCGGGGCATTTTTATCAAACGTTCGATATGTTCTTAAGTTGTTTATTTAATTCTATTGAAACAAATCTGAAAGCCATTTAATTTATCTCAACGTTTATCTGTACGGCCATTATTATCAAACTAGCCTTTATGTGTTCAATAAAAACGGACAACCCACTGTTGTTTTTTTATTAATTGATACCCACAACTGTATGTCTTGACAATAAAGGTATCCGCTTAACGGGACAGTGTATGTTCAACGTCCTGAAGCGTTGACGTTAAGGTAAGTATCAGATGACGCCATCTTACAAAATATATGATACATGTGTTCGCATCATGGATATATTATGAATGACTTTGGTATAAAATCTTTAGTTTCATACTCTCAAATACAAATAAAGTCGTACTTTACAATTGACTTTTGCTGCTTCATGTTATATCTTGAATGGTTTTACTGCGCATGTCCATTAAGTCATTGTTTTCTTTTTGTTTGAGTACAAAGGATCTGAAGTGTTGAAATGATAATGCTTGATAATAATTCCTATATAAGGTATAGTTTGCATTGTTAACTTAAACATGTTAATGAATCATCAAGTAAATACAAAAATGATTCATATATATAAATCCGCGATTAACTATTTTAACAATAATTCACACCAAATGTCCAAAAGTATTGTTTTTTTTTCGTACTTTTTGCTATCTATTTTATTTCTACCTGTATTGCTTACTCGTCGTTTAGGAGCCAACTTCCTTCTTTAATGTATTCTACTATATTTATTCTCTCAAACTCTTGTCCGCTGGTGTAAGGCAAATGACCAATGGACTAAACAATCCGAAACAATACATACAATAAAATGTTTAACAAATTATTTAACATAAAAGCATTCTTACAGACGTGGTGATCGACCTGCAACGGGGAATGCAACTCATTGGGAGTTTAAACCGGTTTATTTCTTCCTTAACCAGAATAACGAGCATTATTGTCATGAAAATGTTACTTACGTTTAATTGTTCCTATATTTGTATACTAACGATTGTAGAGAACTCAAACATATGTTCCACATTAATAAATTGCAGATCCGCAAAAAGTATGCGATTGGTGGATGATTTCATTATCTGCCAATCAAATAACGTCTCGCGGTCACGTGATGCTGGCGTCATCACTGTGGACGAATTCCAGTTCTGGGAAACAGAACTGACAGAGAAGCAACTCAGGGAAAATGGTAAAACATGTCCATCTTCGACACTATAAACACGTATTAAGTTTACAGGTCATTTGGCGTAAATGTTCCATTGGATTCCATTGGATTACAATGCATTATACTAAAAAGATATGCATTTTGTATTATTATTGCTGTTGTTGATGTTGTTGTTGTTGTTTTGTTGTTCTCAACGATTCTAGTATCTTCAGTGGTAAAATCATGTTTAAAACTTGTGTTTATGTCTTATTGTTAGTATTTGTCCTTACATCTGTATTGCCTTTTTGCAGGACCAATTTATTCATTTCACATTTCCATGGATTATTTGACTGAGGGTCATTTAATCATGACGGATCTCGAGCCGAACACACGAGGGCGACTTCGGTTAGTTCCGGGAATGATCGGAAACGCGATCGAAATACCAGGATTGGGCGAATACATAGAGTTTACGGATTTTAAGGACACTTGTTTGGGAAACACGACGGTATGTATGTACGGGTTTACTGTTGTGTTTTGGATCAAGTTCGCGAAAATGGATGACAATTCGTACGTCATGGCATCAAGTACCGCTGGGTTTTCAATTTTCACTTACGACAAGCGTCTGCATGTAACTGTTCAAAACGGCGATCGACTGTGGAACGCGTCAGTTGCAAGCCTTCAAACGAGCTTGTGGTACTTCCTGGAAATCACGTGGAATCCAACTTCCGGTTTGGAGGTCTATGTCAATCAGAAAATGGCGGCTAAACAGGAAACGAGTTCTCCGCGCGCCCCTGTTACCAGTAAATACAACAATTTCTATATAGGTCGTGCGAACACAGTCATGTACCTCGAGAGGTACGCAGCCGCCACAATTGATGACCTGCATCTGTACAACGGGGACAGACAGAGACTTCTGGACCTGGATTACATATTCCGTGGTAGGCTTCTTTCAACATACCTGGGCCCGTATTCACCAAAATATTCTAAGACTTAAGTCTAAGAATAAATACTGTTCTTTTAATTGGAATATTCAAGTCCATTGATCACAAGCTTTTCTTTATTACTTAAAATTTAATCATTTGTCGTTTTTTAGAGCATCTGGTTAATATATTACGCACACTAGTATTGCATTAATTTGCGTATATATGTACATTCATTATTCAATTATAGACATATATTGCAGGAAAACCAAAGAACGAATTTTATGGATTCGAAACCATCGCAAATGGGGTCATAGAGAACAAGAACCGGTTAGAACCAATCAGAGCGAGCGAAGGAGTTGTCTTAATTCCTGGGAAAATCGGAAAGGCCGTCCGAATCAACTGTCAACGTCAGACTATCGATTTTCGTGTAGCGGACGGTTGCCTTAGCGACCTGGACTTGTGCCACCATGGAATGCTGTTGTCACTTTGGATAAAGTGAGCTTGAGTTTCACCTTTTTTTATTAAGATAACAAGTTATCAATAATTATCATGCATTGTGTTTTAATGTGGACTTATGTAGGACCACTTTTGTATTCGTTTGCTTTAAAAAATTAATTAAATTAGAATTGACCCTAATAACAGAATGTTTTTTTATAACTAGAAACTTTATATAAGTAAAATATGTTGTTTTGTTTACTTCTATTTGTTTATCATATTTTTTAATACATGCATGACATTTCCGAAATGTCTCAGTATATAAATTGTTCTAAACAATAAACTAACATCCTTTAAGTCTTGAAAAACTGGACGACAACATGGTCTACATATCATCCGCAATAAACGGGATCGAGATCTCGTTCGCAAACCGGAAGTTGACGGTTACGGCGGAGACGTCAACACAGTTATGGAAGCTGATGACATCATCCGTGACGTCAGAAACATGGTACTTTGTGGAAGTCACGTGGTCTTTGGAGGATGGCCTGAAGCTATATTTGGATGGTAAAATGATCGAAAGGGACGTCAATCCAGAAGGTTATTAAGCACACATCTTAAAATGTGACTTCTCTAGACTCGTCTTGTTTATGTGATTAGGGAATTATAAGTTGTCGCTTTGTGTGAGTTGGTGTATAAATATAATGTTTCACAACACTTTACATGTACTCAAATTATAGATCAGATTAAGCAACATATTTATATTTTATAAGTATCAACTATTTTAAACAAGCAATTTAGATTGTAAAAGTTTTTGATCACCGAATTAGTGATATATGTTACTGTTATTTTAAATCTTTCACTATGTTCTATATTATTAACAGAGAAAACATCAAAACCGGATTCCACGCAACCTCGATCAAATACATTCCTGCTTGGCATTGACAACGCTGGTCGAAACGAGAGCGTTTATGGTGCCGCCATATTTGATGAGATGGAACTCTGGGAAGGATCACGTGACTATCTGATTTCATTCGGATACATTCAGAGAGGTAGGTGTCTACCATGCTGACGTTATACATCAGTGTTTATTTATCGGAAAATGAAAGTCCATAAGCTTCATCAGGAGTTAAAGTTTTTGTAATCCTCCTCTAGATTTTTGTTTTAGGAAAGTGACATAGTGTCAAACACCACAACTCTTAATATTTATTAAAAAATATACAATTGGGTCATCTGTCAAAATATACTAGTTGGTGTTCTTGATTATTAAATCAGTAAACATGATTAAAAAAGTGTGATTGGGGTTACTGTTGTCTCAATCGTATAATTACTATTCAATGTTTCGATGCCAATAAAAAAAACACATACATTTGTTTAATAAATTTGAGTTGTGACAATTAAGCTAAGACGTGACAAAATATGATGATGTACTCCTTAGATTGGTGCAATTATTTTACAGGTAAACCAGACCACTTTGTCATCAGTATGGATTCTATAGTTGACGGCGGAAGACGTCTTGCGCATGCGTCATTACCCATAATGCTTCACGGATATCCGTTGCTGGAAAAAGGCGTTGTTAAAAGTGCGCTCCAGCTTGACGGAATCCTACAATATGTTGATATCGGTATAAACAATGATATTTGCTTGGGAAACCTTGCATATTGCAAGTTTGGAATATCAATTTTCTTTTGGCTTAAAATAGAAAGGTACAATTACAACATGTATATTTTATCAACTGGAAAAGACGGTATTCAAATATATTGCATCCAAGGCTTCATCTATTTCACCATCAACCACAGGCAACATTCTTGGAGAGTAAGCATTCCGAACGTATCTGAAAAGGTGTGGCATTTCTTTGAGCTAACGTGGCATCCGGATTTCGGAATGGATCTATTTATAGACTACGATCAGCAATATCACGCGGATTCGCGCGTTATACCGGAAACCTCGAGATCTGACGACAGCCATTTCTACGTAGGGCGACCGAACCCGGCCGATGTCAGAGGTGTGAGTTATAGCTATGGGAACGTGGTTATAGACGAGCTGGAGGTGTGGTATGCCAGAAGAAGCTATCTGATCGCATTTAATTACGTTCTGCGAGGTAAGTGCTGCATGATTGATCGGTTATAGTATTGCTATTTGGGTCGTGTGGGTACCAAAACGGGCCTTTTCCTGACGTATCTACGGATCCGTTAAACGGACCCATTTCCAACGATAAATGGTAAAAACAATCCCAATTTGATGTAAAAAAAAACTGATAATTATCATATCTCAACGTATTTTAATTACATTTAACAAATGCTATGATATAACTATAATTTATATGATTGTTTTCTTATAATATGAATTATTATAAAGAGTATAAAAAATAGTTGTTCCCAAATCAGTGAACTTTTCGCACGAGAAAATTCATGATCCTGAAATTGCATATTTTCCCAAAATGTCCAGGAAAAGGCCTGCAACACTCAAATACTTTGCTTTTCTTTACTTTGTCACCAAGGAAAATTGGCATATTGTTTAGTGTTTACAGTATTGTTATTTAGTAAAATGTGATTGTTCCTTGTGTAATTTCAAATTTCGAAATCAGTCTCCAACATCGCATATGACGTAAATTAAATATGCGAAGTTTTTTTATAATTGGTATTAGCAATGTCGTTCAAATATTTACTCGTTTTGTTGACTACAAAATGTTATTTAAAATACAATTATTTTTATTTTTCATTTTATTCTTGATGATAATATAAAGAGTGATGCGTGAATTGAGTAGTCGATCGTAACTTGATTTCCTCATATACTTAACCAATTTTGTGGTAATTTGTGTGTTCAATTCACATGAAGAAACCATCATTACGCAGTGTCATGAAATTATAATCAGTAGTATTGTCTTTTAAATAATTATATAAAACAGAGAAACAACTTCTTTGTTTTTAAAATAATCTATTCACTCAACGTTTCGGTCAATTTAGACCTTCATCAGGAGTAAACATTTTGTTATTAAATAAAGGAAATGACGTCACAATCACATGACGTCAATTGCAACAACGTCAAAGTGTTACATACTATTTGGCGTTAAAATTAACATATAACCAAAATAATNTTGATTTCATCATATACTTAACCAATTTCGTGTTAATTTGTGTGTTCAATCCACATGAAGAAACCATCATTACGCAGTGTCATGAAATTATAATCAGTAATTGTCTTTGTAAATAGAATACAACTGTATATAGTTTGGTTTTGTTTTAGTCACATACACTTGTACACAGATAGTGTTCATGTAATCTGTTTTGAAGATTGTGTTCATGTAATCTGTTTTGAAATTTTAAGAGCACGAATCGCATGATTTTAGTGAAAGTTTTATGTTAGAAGTTAAAGGCTTTTGTAACAGTCAAACGTGAATTGTGCGAATATTGTCCTGACACCGTTCTCGTTAGTTGCTTAGATTCTCTGTGTGTGCTTGTTATCGTATATTTTATTAACAACGTCAAAGCATGTCACGAAAGGCAGTCTAAAACTATAACGCTTATATTAAATGCACGATGTATTGTGAGATTATTGGTCGAAATAAAAAGGGGCATTAGACTATAGAAGCTCAAACCCTATCATTATACCAGTTTTTACTTTGCTTACTTGGTTTACTTTGAAGTTAACTATGGTTATATGTATCTATATATAAAAAAAACGTACATTTGCAATTCTTTTGTAAATTTATCACAGCCCATTATCAGCACGAAGTATGCATATATTCTTACTGATTCTATTTAAGCTACAATAAAGTAAAGATTTTGAACATGATTTTAAAAGCCCCTATAACGCTCAAAATCAACGAATTTTTCGTAAAATATTTCGTAGAATAAAGTTAACTCATAAACAATTAGTGACCCATATAGCAATAGCCAAAATTTCAACGATAGATGTGGTTTGATAATATAGATTTAACAAGATATAAAATGCTCTTTTTTATTTGTTTGTGGCACAATATATTCCATTTTAATTTCCCGCAACGATATCTATTCATGCGACACACGAACACTAAATTTGTACATGAACACGTGTTGAATATATTGTACCACAAAAAAATAAAAGAAGGGCATTTTGTATCTTGTTTAATCTATGTTACCAGAGCACATCTAGCGTTGAAATTTTGGCTACAAGGAACACTGATTGATTATGTGTTTACTTTATTTTGCGAAATATTTTACGGAATATTCGTTGATTTTGAGCGTTATATGGGGCTTTAAACTTTAACGATTGTAATATTTTACTTATGCAAGCTTTTGATCAACTTGGCCCAGGTCATTTTGGCACCAAATATTAAATAAGGAGGACGATTGAGCAATCAGGATCACGTCTTATGAGGATATGGTGGGGCATATTGACATACGACACTGTTCTCGTAGAAACGTGAATGCCATTTATAAGCAAGAATATACGGCTACCTATTTCAGTAATTTGTGTGCATTTCCTTAGCAATTTTCACATGACTTGTCAATATTTTCAAACGTCTACTTGTTAACTTATAACTTCAGCAATATCGTTAACTTGTCGTTAGTTTAGACATATGACCCGCGTCATGCGAAAACGGGTATTATTCCATATGCGGCCAGCGTAGCTCAACACCAGCCTGCGCATCCGCACAGTAAGGTCAGGAGCTACGCTGTCCGCTATGAAGTCACGCAAGGTTTCGTGATCTCGTTCGCGGACAGGGTAGCTCCCGACCAGACTGCGCGAGTGCGAAGGCTCGACTGAAGCTACGCTGGTCGCATGACGCTGCTCATAAAACAAGACCCAGCAACGTAATGAGTAAATATTAACTAGTTGATTTACAATGTATTGATACGTGTGTACATGCTGCATATTTACTTATAAAGCACGCATAGTTCTCTTCTAACTGTGCCTAGCAACGTATGACGTCATGATAATAGCAACGCATGACGTCATGATAACGTGTCATTCAACCGCATCAAGTCACGGCTTAGTTGAAACATCCTAAAATACGCATTCTTACTAATTTATTTATGTTACTTGACTTGTTTTTTCTATTGTTAAATGTTGTTTACAAACATAAATAAAACGATACAAACTTCACTGGGTGTGCAAGCTCAAGACGACCTCAAATAATAAACGAAATATTTTAAATGCAATTGGAAATATCCGAGAACTATACTATTAACTGAGCTTTTTCTGTATTTTGATTGATCTTGCCCTTGACCTACTTTCAGTTTTCAGTTTTCATGGATGAATGACCTTGACTTACGTTAGGTGAGCTCCTCTTTTTCTTTCTGTTCGCCTTTCTCTGTACTATATGAGCCTCGTTCTGTGAAAAGGGGGTGTAATGCATGTGCGTAAATTGTCCCAGATTAGCCTGTGCAGTACGCACAGGCTTATCAGGGACGACACTTTCCGCCTTTACTGGATTTTTGCTAAGAAGAGACTTTCATTAAACGAAAAAGATCATATCAGCGAAAAGTTTCGTCTCTTATTAGCCTGTACGGACGGCACACATTAATCTGGGACGACACTTTATGTACATGCATTAAACACTCTTTTTCAAAGAGCGAGGCACATTATATATACATTTGTATAAAAACTGCAATTATTCTTCTTTCTGCAATTCCAATTATGCAATTACATGGCGTTATTTTTTAAAGTAACCAATAAAATAGTTTACCGAACATTAAGTTAATATTATGATATTAATATATGTAAGTTAAGATGTCTCATTTATCAACACTGTGTGCCCCATTATCGCGAGGGGTAACAACTTTATGACGATTCGTGCTCTTCGGAACAGGTTACATGACCATATTGTATTGGGTATTAAGTTATTAACTGAAACTGTACACTAGATTGCAGTAGTTTAGTTCTGTTACGACGACCGACATTTATCAATTTCCGCCACAGATCACGTGGGTTACGAGTCATTCTCCATGGAAACGGCGGTGAACGGCACCGTGTTTCACCCTCGTTATCGTGTAACTCTAGAACGAGGCTCCAGATTGGTACCCGGCCCTGTCGGCAATGCGGTATCTCTGCGGGGACAAGGCGACTACGTTGATTTAGGGAACCACATGGACAAGTGCTTTGCGAACATAGACCTATGCAACCACGGATTGACGATTTCGTTGCTTCTGAAGCCAGAAAGTTCGAGAAGCGACCAATACTTTTTGGCGGGACCTACGTATTCGTTATACTTTCAGACCGGAAAATTAATTGCTGAATTTCATTCGGAAGGGAAAGTATGGAATGTGACCTCAGATAAATTAAATTTTAACAACTGGAATAACGTCGCATTGTCGTGGGAACGCGACTCTGGGTTGGAATTGTATCTTGACGGCAAACTGATAAGCAGAAACAGTGCGCCAATGGACGTGAACATGAACGATGCGTCTGAAACCGGAAGTATGTACATTGGAAAGTCGTCGGACAGCACCGTGTTCGACACTGCTGAGATGATGGCGGATGAAGTGCAATTTTGGCACGCAAGTCTGGATGCATTGAAGCTGAGAGGACTATACCAAGGTTTTAAGATTTGTATTCAGATATGACCCGCGTCATACAAAAACGGGTCTTATGGCATACGTGGCCAGCGTAGCTCCACACCAGCCTGCGCATCCACACAGTGTGGCCAGGAGATGCGCTGTCCGTAACAAAGTCACGCAAGGTTTCATGGTCTCATACGCGGACAGGGTAGCTCCTTACGAGACTGCGCGACTGCTTCGCTGGCCGCATATGGCATAAGACCCATTTTCGAGAGACGCGGGTCATATATTCTATAGCGGGAATGTGGTTATTGTCGGTGTGATATCATCCCTGGAACGAGAGAAAATACGTATTTGTATAAACCATTGAACGAATGAAAATTGCACATTGTCTCTCTTTACAGCGAGTGTATTATAAACGAAATAGACGTCAGACATTTTCTTTTTAATACATACAAATGAGTAGATTAGTATATAAATAATGGTCTATTCAGGAAGTTTAGGGCAGTTGATCTTGATAACAAATTTGTATTTATCACTTTTGGCATATGTATATACAAAAACATACAAGTTTTAAGGTAAAACAGATGATTGAAGATGCAAATTATGTATTTTTGTAAAATGTAAATCATGATTTTCCATATCCTTGTCGAGTGTCTGATTTTGCAAGATTTATAGAATATACTCGAAAATGTGTGACAGCACTAACAACAGAAAATTTCGACCTTGGATCACATTTTTTTCAGCTATCTCTCTTCAAATACTTGTTAATGCTTAAATATTAATTAAATGATATTGACAATCACAAACAGTTCGCAAGGTACCCTTATAATGAGCAATGTTGTATGAAACTCTGCAGCAAATTAAACACTTTATTTTGTTACATGTACGTGTAGATGGTTAACCTGCGTATGCATGTCAACGCCAAGAAAAAACGACAAATATCATTTTAAAACATAAAAATCTCTTACGAAAGTTCATAAGTACTGACAAAGACCCATTACTGCTCCAAACATGCAGGGCCTGTACAGGAGACCATCCAGTTCAGCAAGATGCCATCAAACGGCGTCTTGTCGCAAACCGGAAGGATAATCAGCCTGAAGGGCGGCGCTACGTTGGTTCAAGGCCAGAAGGCACAATCAGTCAGGTGTGTAAAAACTAGGGATTTAGCTTAAGCGGAATAGGGGAGCCTTCTATTCTTTACCATTTTAAATTATGTCGTTCATCCCTTCCATAGTTGTGTCCAACTTTACAAAAATATGTCTCCCCTTTGTGTCCACCTTTGTCAATGTTCTGGTAAAAATATAGAAACATGTTTTTGATTTGCTATTGACGATACTTGTTTTGTTCTTTGTTGTGATGATATGTATGTCAGCCTTGATTTCGATACATCTTTTAGGTTTTGAAAACCTTCATGTCAGTAAATGAATGTCTTCCTTAACTGTACTTTCAAAAGGTTAGGTTAATTAGAGTTTCCATATTAAGTGTCTGAAATCAGATTATTTAGAAAATTGTTACGAATTAATACGGTACTATCCGAGTACTATTACACTTAAGAAAAAAGAAACAGCATCCCTATAAACATAGATATTGTGTTACAGAATTTCTTTTCTGTTTTCTACATTGACAATTTTCTGATGTGAAAGCAGTAATTTATCATAAAGAAGTACAAGCCAAGCAATGTGAAAACATTACTTTTTGATAGAACATCATATTTCTATGACGCTTAATCAATCTCATGTTCGACAAATACATTAAAATGCCTTTATTACTTACCAAAAAGTGATTAAATAATTAAGAAATAACTTCATCTTACCTTATCTTGACATTTTGAAAGTCAAAAACATATTTCGTATGTAGAAATTCGTCAAAAACAAAATTCCACTGAATGACGAGATCCAAACAAAGGGAAGTAACATAATCAATAAAAGCAGCATTGCAAATTGAAAAGACTACAACAGGCACAATAAGGGGTATGCATTTCAAAGTCGAATAACTCTGTACAGCCCGGACATAATTTTGCAAATGGTCAATAATAGCAACTGGGGAATCATGAAGGATGTATTAACCGCTGCAATAAAACCAATACTTGATCATTTTATCCTTAATTGATAAGTTCGTCTTCATTTTCAGACTTAACGGCACTCGTCAGTACATTGACATGGGCGAAAATCTCACGTGTAACGGTGACCTTGACAACTGTCGCCATGGTTTCACGCTGCGCTTTTCCACCAAACCGGAGCGCCTCACAAACAACATGTACTTTCTTGACAGCTATCCCCTGTCTGTCTTCTACAGGTAAGCATAACAGTCCCCTCTCCGTGTTCTACAGGTTAACATAACAGCCCCTCTCCGTGTTCTACAGGTAAACATAACAGTCCCCCTCTGTGTGTTATACAGGTAAACATTATAGCCCCTCTGCTTTTTCTACAGGTTAACACAAAAGCCCTCTCTCTCTCATCTACATGTAAGCATAAAAGCCACCACAAAATCTGTGTTCTACAGGTTAACATAACAGCCACCTCTGCGTTTTCTACAGTTACCATTTAGTGTTTAAATACGGTTATAGCGAAATCAATTTGAAGAATTTGGTTCTAATACAGATAAAAGTAATACCAAAAAAATGAATTTGCTGATTTAACTTCTTACTAAAACACTCGTTCGAGCTGTGTTTCCTACAAACTTTACCGGTGTATGTGCTTTATAACTGAACATTTCTCTTGAACCTTAACATATGTTTTTCAGAGATGGACGTTTGTACGCCACGGTGCGGGTGGGCCGGAAGTCGTGGACGGTTGCGGCGCCAGGGTTCAAGGCGGGAGAGTGGCAGACCGTAGACGTGTCCTGGCACCCGGAAATAGGTAAAGGCCGGAGTGACATTGGCGCCTTCACGACATGTGGCTTAGAGATATTATCATTGGCCCATACCAACAGAATTTTAGATATTATACGTACCGTAGTTTAGCCGTGTTGCATAGTGCCAATACGTTATGTTGTTACCTTAAAAAACTGATTTCAAACATCTTCAAATAACTGAACATGTATTATGAATTAGAAATAGCAAATTAATGCACTACTACGATAATATTAAATGTAGATTTGTTGCGATTTTTTTAAGTTCAACGGATTATTGTTATGCATATGTTGATGACCAATTAATGGGAATATATAACTATTTCAAGCTCTTCTATTATGGATCATCATCACCATCGCTACCATTATCATCATCATTTCCACGATGTGAACCATCATCGTCATCGTCATGTTTACCAACGCCATCGTCTTTGTCATTTCGATAACTCACAATTATTCTTATTTTCACCATACGCTGAATAGTATTTGAAAGTTGTTCATTTTCAATGCAATGACAGTATCAATATAAAATATCAAACCCTACCTTCACTTTAACTATCTACTTCCGTTTCCGGTCAGGCCTGACGTTGCTAGCCAACCAGCGCGAGGTGGGAGCGCACAAGACCCACGGCACGGATATCGACCCAGTGTACGACTATGACCGGAACACGTTGTTCGGGCGAGCCATGTCTGACATGAAGAACGACAGGTGAGCCGGTTTTTATTAAAAGAAAAATATCACAACACCAAAACATTATCATATAGAACAATACCGTCAACACAACGTGAAACGTAAAGGATTAAATCAGGGGCCACCGCCTTACAACGGTCAATGCAAAGCCATTCGGGGAGGGGGTGAGAGGGACTGAAAGATGATGAGATTCTAATTCGCGCGGGGAAACCCTATGGATTAGCAGTCTATCGCCTCAGCTACTCTGCCATCTCGTCTATACGATTGAATCTAACGTCTTAAAATAAACGTATAACACAAATGTTGAAGGTAAATGTTTATACAATAAACGAAAAGGATGAGATTAAAGCTTACGCGGCGAGACTCCAATTGATAAGCAGCCAATCGCCTTACACACTCGGCAATCTTCTCTGCTATATTTTGTAAAATTTGAGGGTATTCACATTTGGAAAGAAAAATTTGTATAATATACAGTTTCTGTCGTTTTTCGACGGGGATGAGATTCTAACGCACGCGGGGAGACCCCAATGCATAAGCAGTGCATTGTCTGTAATATTAAAATGAGCTACTATTAACATTAACATTAAAAATAATATCTAGAAATAATGATTTAAAAATTGCTCGACGTGGATGAGATCCGAACTCACGCGGGGAGACCCCAATGCATTAGCAGTGCATCGCCTTATCCACTCGGCCACCTCGTCTGTTATATTTTGTTGAATTTTAAGGTATTAAGATTTGAAATAAATGTGTAGAAAACGATGTTTCAAGCTTTTATCGACGAGGATGAAATTCGAACTCACGTGGAGAGACCCCCAATATATTTGCAGCCTATTGCCTTAATTACCCCGCCACCTCGTCTATATAAATGTGTCTAACGTCTTAAAATAAACGTATTAAACAAATGTTAAAATAAAATGTTTAAATACTAAACGGAGAGAACGAGATTCAATCTTACACGGCGGGACTCTAATGGATTTGCGGCCAATCGCCTTAACCAATCGGCCCCCTGTCTGGTATATTTTGTCAAATTTGAAGGTATTCATATTTGGAACGAAACAAAAATGTGTATAATACACAATGAGCACAGGTTTCTTTCGTTGTTCAACGATGATGAGATTCGAATTTACGCAGGGAGATCCCTATGTATTAGCAGTGCATTACCTTAACTACTCGGCCACCTCGTATGTTATATTCCCATCAGCTTCTAAGCATTGACATTAAAAATAATATGAAGAAATAATGCTTCAAAAATAACTCGACGAGGATGAGATTCGACCTCACGCGGGGAGACCCCAATGCATTAGCAGTGCATCGCCTTAACCACTCGGCCACCTCGCCTACCCGATGTACATGACGTTGATCGTTTAACTTATTTCGATCGTTTTGTTTATAAAATGAATTATTCAATCGATATAGTTTCTATATTACTTTCATGATACTACCGCAAATCCGTGCTGGTATTTGAACACATGTTGTGTCCATATCTATATACACATGTACATGCTTAGGTGGATTCTTCAAATGTTCGCAATTATTTGAATCCACCATTATGAATACAAGATTTTAAAAATAACAATCTACGAGAATGAGATTCGAAATCGCGAGGGGAGAACCCAATTGTTTCGCACTATATCGCCTTAACCTCTTTTGTTGAATCCATTAAATTTTAGACATTCGCACTTAAAACAAAAAAAATGTGACAATATACACAAATAAATCGACGAGCATGAGATTCAAACTCACGCGTTGAGAACCCAATAGATAGCGACCGATTGCCTTAACCACTCGGCTATGAATATGTACAAATAATGCTTCAAAAATAACTCGACGAGGATGAGATTCGAACTCACGCGCGGAGACCCCAATGCATTAGCAGTGCATCGCNACGAGTGTCAGATCTTTTTTTATCACATGCTTTTAAACTGAATAAAATACATCTTAGTTGACAAAACAAATGCTGATAGATCTTAAAGTTGTTTACCAACGTGACGTCATTTCATGTTGACGACGTCATCTCACCAAAATAAAGCCATGCGATTGGTTAGTTATTGATTATGTAGCCAATAAAAACGCTTTAAATTGTTGTATTACACATGTGTAATATAAAAAATACGTAAGGTCTGTATTACATTGAAAACAAGGTATAGCATGTGATAAATACATATTACTGTATACCTCGTACAGATTATGATAACTGATGATGAAATAAGGTGTAAATATATCAAAGGAGACAAGCACACGTTATTTAGACGAGTCCTGATTAGCGATTGTTTCCCTTCGATGCATTTCAAGGAATGAAACGAGAAGCACACAGTGTATCATTTAAATAACGATCGTTTGTTTCTTAAATGAATTATGCAATCGACATAGTTTCTATATTACTTTTATGATGATTTGAAACTCCACAGTAAATCCGTGCTGTTATTTGAATACATGTTGTGTCTGTATCAATTATATACATGCGTTTGTGGAATCTTCAAATGTTCGCATTTATTTTATTCAAACATTATGAATAAAATGTTTTTAAAATAACAATGGTCGAGAAAGAGATTCGAAATCGCGAGGGGAGAACCTAATTATTTCGCTGTCTATCGCCTTTAAAACTCGGCCATCTATTTTGTTATATCCATGGAATGTTATACATTCGCATTGGAAACAAATGTTCTGTGTAAGAGATACAAAAATATCTCGACGAGGATGAGATTCGAAGTCACGCGGGGAGACTCCAATGCATTAGCAGTGCATCGCCTTAACCACTCGGCCACCTCGTCTGTATGATAAACATATAATGTCTAAAAATAAACAAATACAACAAATGTTGAAATAAAATGTTAAACAACTAAACGAGGAGGATGCGATTAAAACTTACACGGCGAGACTCAAATAGATAAGCGACTAATCGCCTTAACCTCTCGGCTACCTCTTGTTTTAAATCCATGGAATTGAAGTTATTCGCTCTGGAAACAAATGTTTTTGTGAAATTTACACAAATATATCGATGAGCATGTGATTCAAACTCACGCGTTGAGACTCCAATGGATTTGCGACCAATTACCTTAACCACTTGGCCACCTCGCTTGCGATATTGTGTTAAATGTTAAGGTTTTAACATTTGAAACAAAGGTTACAGTTAACGTCTTAGACTTAACATATAAAGCACATGAGTCGAATCAACGAATAAAATGTTTAAAAACTAAACGAAGAGGGTCAGATTAAAACTCACGCGGCGAGACTCCAATGGATTCAGCCCATCGTCTTAACCACTCGGCCATATTGTGTTCTATATTTTGTTAAATGTTAAGGTGTTAACATTTGAAACAAATGTGTATGATAAATGATTCGAACGTTTTTCGACGAGTATGATATCGAACTCACGCGGAGAGACCCCAATTGATTAGCAGTCCATTGCCTTAATCACTCGGTCACTTCGTCTGGAATATTAAAATTAGCTACAAGGCATTAACATTAAAAATAATATGAAGAAATAATGCTTAAACAATAAGTAGGCGAGGATGAGATTCGAACTCACGCGGGGAGACCCCAATGCATTAGCAGTGCAGCGCCTTATCCACTCGGCCACCTCGTCTACCCGATGTACATCACGTTGATCGTTGAACTTATTTTAAACGTATCATTTTGTCATTGTGTTTGCCGAATTGAATGACAAGTTATTTTATATTTGTATTCGAATTCACTTCATTTGAGACTTTAAAGTTTTTTATTTAGATTATGACCGTATTAAGCATTCCGTATTTTATAGTGTCATTTGTTAACTGTATACCTCTTGCATATATACAGATTACTGAATACCTCGTGCAAATATACAGATTATGATAACTGATGATGAAATATGGTGTGAATGTATCAAGGGAGACACGTTATTTAGACGAGTCCTGATAAGCGATTGTTTCCCCTTCAAAACATTTGTATTTCACAAGGAACGAAGCGAGTAGCACACAATGTATCATTTAAATAACGATCGTTTGTTTCTAAAATGAAGCATGCAATCGATATTTGTTCTATATTACTTTCATGATGATTTGAAACTACCGTAAATCCGTGCTGGTATTTGATCGCATGCTGTGCCCATATCTAAATACATGCGTATGTGGATTCTTCAAATGTTCGCAATTATTTTATTCAAACATTATGAATAAAATGTTTTTAAAATAACAATCGTCGAGAAAGAGATTCGAAATCTCGAGAGGAGAACCTAATCTATTCGCACTCTATCGCCTTAACCTCTCGGCTACCTCTTGTTTTAAATCCATGAAATTTTAGACATTCGCATTGGAAACAAATGTTTGTGTACAATCTACACAAATAAATCGACGAGGATGAGATTCAAACTCACGCGTTGAGACTCCAATAGTTTAGCAGTGCATTGCCTTAACTACTCGGCCACCTCGTTTGTAATATTCCCATGAGTTTCTAGGCATTTAACATTACAAATAATATGTAGAAATAATGCTTCAAAAATAACTCGACGAGGATGAGATTCGAACTCACGCGGGGAGACCCCAATGCATTAGCAGTGCATCGCCTTAACCACTCGGCCACCTCGTCTGTTATATTCCCATGAGCTTCTAGGCATTTACATTAAAAATAATATGTAGAAATAATGCTTCTACATATCGCGTTGATCGTTGAACTTATTGCAATCATATCATTTTGCCATTGTATTTGTCAAATTGAATGACAAGTTATATGCTATTTGGATTCGAATTCACTTCATTTTATACTCGTAAGTTTGTGATTTAGTTTATTGCCGTACTTCATTTAACTGTGAAATTTTCTAAATTTACTATCTCTGTACTTTTGTTAAGCATTCTGTATTTTATACGTGTCATCTGTTAACTGTAACGTCATGCATTTATACAGATTATGATAACTGATGATGAAATATGGTGCAAATGTATCAAGGGAGACAAGCACACATTATTTAGACGAGTCTTGATACGCGATTGTTTCCCTTCAATACATTTCACAAGGAACGAAACAATAAATTTCTTAGAAGGATCACAAAAGTACAGCTCCCGATAAGAAAATTAGTAGAAGTAAAGTCGAGATATAAAGCGAATATTCATACAAAATAAACGCTAATCAATTTCTTACTGATATAGCTGGAAAGTGAGCGGCATTTAAAAATTAAACAAAAGAATTAAAGGATAAAAAAACGGCGAAAAAAAACTGTTTTGGCACGGACGTCGCCCTCTTGATCGTCACGTGATTACCCCCTCTGGCCTCGTCTTATTGATAACATTTATCGTCTAAGACTAAACCTATTAAACACGCGAGTCGAATAACCGAATCAAATGTTTTGAAAAAAACGGGGGAGGGGGTCAGATTGAAGCATAAGCGGCGAGACTCCAATGGATTCAGCCTATCGCCTTAACCAATCGGCCATCATGTGTTCTATATTTTGTTAAATGTTCAGGTATTGACATTTAAAATAAATGGGTATAATAAAATGTTTCTGTCGTGTTTCAACGAAGATGAGATTCGAATTCACGCGGGGAGACCCCAATGCATTAGAAGTGCATCGCCTTAGACCACTCGGCCACCTCGTCTGTTATATTCCCATCAGCTTCTATGCATTTACATTAGAAGTAACAGATAGAAAGTATGCTTCAAAAATAACTCGACGAGGATGAGATTCGAACTCACGCGGGGAGACCCCAATGCATTAGCAGTGCATCGCCTTAACCACTCGGCCACCTCGTCTATCTGCACTATGTAACGTTGTTAAACTTATTTCAATNGCTTCAAATGAAGTGAATTCGATTCCACACTGAATGTAATGGGTCATTCAAGTTGACACACACAATGCAAAAATTCTTGTCAAACATAATGTATTTTATACGTGTCATCTGTTAAATCTATACGTTATGCATATGTAGAGATTATGATAACTGATGATGCAATATGGTGTAAATGAATCAAGGGAGACAAGCACACATTATTTAGACGAGTCCTGATAAGCAATTGTTTGCCTTTGATACATTTCGCAAGAAACGTTACAAGAAGCACAGAACGTATGATATAAATGACGATCGTCTTGTTTCTAAAAGAAGTATGTTATAGATAGAGTTTCTTTATAAATTTCACGAAGATTTAAAACTCTACCGTAAATCCGTGCTGGTATTTTAATACAAAGTGTGTCCATATCAATATACATGCATACGTGGATACTTCACATGCTCGTATGTTTAAAACATAAGTTTTGAATAAAATGTTTTTAAAGTAAAATTTGAGGAGTTTGAGATTCGAAATCGCGAGAGGAGAATCCAATCAATTTGCACTCTACCGCCTTAGCCAATCGGTCACCACTTTTGTAATATCCGTGGAATATTAGACATTTAGATTGGAAACAAATGTTTCAAAGATACAAACATAAATCGACGAGGATCAGATTCGAACTCACGCTGGGAGACCCCAATGCATTAGCAGTGCATCGCCTTAACCACTCGGCCACCTCGTGTGTATGATGGCATCGAACGTCTAAGAATAAAGGTGTAAAAGAAATGTGTCGAATAGAATGTTTAAAAGCTGAAAGAAGAGGGTGAAACAATGCCTCATGATGGACGACTCAAATGGATTAGCAGGCCATCGCATTAACTACTTGGCCATTCGTCTTCATAAATTAATATGTTTGAGGCATTAGCGTAAAATAAATGTTGATATTAAAATGTTTCAAAAACAAATCGACGAAAATGATATTCGAACTCCGGCGGTGAGACCCCAATGGATTAGCAGTCCATCGCCTTAACCTCTCGGCCACCTCGTCTTTTACAATGTATCATATTTGTAATATGTCCTGGTCCTTGTGTATA
>VMBQ01009342.1:0-15111 GCA_007657795.1 Dreissena rostriformis
GACTGGTTGGTAAAATTTATTTTAAAGTTTTTAAAGTTAAATAATGTATCGAAGTAAAATAAACATAAACTTGTCCGTATTTGTTTTCACATACTCTTAGTTTCGTGTTATTTGTATCAAAGTTTTACATATTGTTATTTTGTTTTTGTCACACATGAGGTCTGACAATTTCCGAAATATTATCCGACCTCGTCAAATTGTGCTGGATTTGTCCGAGGTCCGACGTCTTTCCCATGGGTTGTACATTTTATTTATATAAAAGGTATACTTTCTTTTTGAAAAGTGTCAAAAAATTTCATTAACCTAACTGTTAAAAGGTCCTTCAAACGGTTTTATTTTAACAGTAAGGGTGTTGTGTGGTATTCATTTGCTGCTAATTTGTACAGATGTTTTTGGTTAAGCTTTTTATCTTCCACCGAAGGCGGAGGGATGTAGTTTTGGCGATGTCCGTGCGGCTGTCATAAACTTTACGGGGCGAATCTCACAAACTTTATAAGTGTATTGATATCAATGAGGAGAATTGCCATGCGCAAGAACCATAACCCTACACTTTCTTAAATAAGATTTATTGTTCTTTGTTGTTTTTGTATGATATAATTTTTCAGGGCTATATCTCAAATACTATACAAAAGTTCATGGGTGTATAAATATCAATTAGGGGAATTGCTTCACCCACCCATCAATAAACAAAATTTATTTATGGGGGGGGCGGGTATCAATTCCCCGAAAATGCTTGTTTTATTATGTTTGCACATTCAGTATGTTAATATAATTTTTAGCTTAATACTTTCAGAAGTAAAATGGGGAAAGCCTTCTGGCCTTAACGAGATTCAGTTAGGGATTCCACGTAATGATTTAAAGGCATCAACACAACATCTTCTTCGGCACCAAATCTACAAGTGCATAGAAATATTCTCTGAAATTGAACAAAAAACAGTAGGAGTCCGTCTTGACAATGTCAACACCTGGGATCATGAAGGATTTGTGTACCTTTTCTTACATTTGTTGAAAGAGTTTGCTACATCAAGACCAGGCTGGGTTATCATGAGATTAACCTTTTGTAGTATTGATCCAAACATTTGCAAGAAAGCTGAGAAAGTTTGTGATCAATATGCAAGCCAATGGCAAATGGATCAATCTACATGTAAAGGTATGTACAAGATTAAACATACAGAAAGATCTTTTTTATTTATCAAGTATGTATAGCATATAATAAACGATAACACAGATAAAGTTTATACACATAAAATACAATACATAATAAATACAATACATCAACACGTAGTTCACTCTGTGGCTGATGAAAAATTCGGTCATCACTGATGATCCTTTGTTTGCATGAGTCTCAGGCTGTGGCTGGTGCAAGTGCTATAATGTTGCAGAGATTAGCACATTTAAACACTATGATAAGGAACAATATACACTGACACACTAGTTTTTCACACCTTTATTGACATTACACAACAGATTAAAACCAATTAGCTGTCGAGTGTTGTTTAACCTCTAAGCAAATAAAATCAGTTAAACAGCTGTGAGCGCTCCCATCTTAGAATTTTCTAAAAATACATGAAGTTGCATAATATGGATTTGAATCGGATATGGAAGATTGGAGAAAAAACTGGATCCACGCAACCCCTGCGTTATATTGAATACAGCGTTATAACGGAGCGCGTTAAATTTGATTTACAGTGTATACCTCACCATAGAATAATTTCTAAAACTATATGTTATGAATTACAAATACATACTCTGTAGCATATGAGTTTGTTAAATAATTATAAGTTGATAACATATTTCAACCCTTCAGATATATCAGTGTTTGAAAGTTATCAAACAAAGTTTGGTTTTGAACCTGTAAGTACATAATATATCATTTTGCGGATTTAAGAAGAGTTTTCAATGGACAACTGTTCACAAAAATGTTTTTTTAATTTTTAAGCAAACCTATTCCATGTGCTTATAAGAGTAAATGAGTGATGTGATTTATATAATTTAGATTGCCTTCTTTTACCTGATACTTGTGGGTGTGTCAAATTAAAGTTGGCTATACATAATATACAATATCCTTAAAATGTTTATTTTAGGAGCAATGGGGTCATCATTTAGCACATCAACTGCCAGGCCTTCTGAGTATCTGACAGTGGAGCTGATAGAAGGTGCCCTGGAGGATGCTACTGTGAGTAAAGTATAATAAATATTTCAACAAATGCAATATCAAATGCAAATTGTTTAACGAGGACAAAATTGCGTACATCATTATCTGCTTATTTAGTCATAATAAAAAAAAATGTTTAAATTGAGTGCAGTTAATTACAAGAATATACATATATATCAGAGGGGCCGGGTAATCACGTGATAGTCAAGATGGCGACGTCCATGCCGAGACAGGTGTTTTTCGCTGTTTTATACCTTTATTACTTTTGTTTTATTTTTAAATGACGCTCACTTTCCAGCCATATCAGTAAGAAAGTGATAAGCGTTTATTTCGTATTAAAATTCGCTTTTTATCTTGACTTTTCTCGCTGCGAATTTTCTTATTGGAGCTGTAATTAGGTCACCCCGCTAAGAAATTTTGCAGGGAGTAAAGTCGAGATATAGAGCGAATATTTATACAAAATAAACGCTATTAAGTTTATTGCTGATAAGGCTGAAAAGTGAGTGCCATTAAAAAAAAATAATACAAGTAATAAAGGGTATAAAAATGGCGAAAAATACCTGTCTCAGCATGGACGTCGCCATCTTGATTATTACATGAATACCCCTCTGTATATCAAATGACGTTAGTATGTATGCTTTGGAAGGAGATATAGAGAATACATGGTTGGTGCCGAGATGGAGAAAGTTTATCCGGTGAGGCTTAGAAAAAGAAAATAGGGCGAGCTTTAGCGAGCCCTATTTGCTTTTTCAGGCCAAACCGGATAAACTTTCTCCATCTCGGCACCAACCATGTATTCTATTTATCCTGCTTCATTTAAAATTATGCCGCTTACACATTTTATCAAAGAAAGACAAATGATTAATTAAGATAACAAAATAATTATTCTGGTCAGCTCCTACATGTACACAACATTCCTTACGACCGAATTACTACCAATTATGTCACGTAAAAAAATATTTCCACATTAAACTGGTCCTTTTAATATTTTCCTGTTGATATTATGAGAAGAAATAAAAAAATGAATCGAGAATGTGATATTTTTAATGTTGGAAATTGAAACCAATGTGCAAAAGCAAAACAAAAACTGATTTTTATACGCCCGTATAAAATACGGGACGTATTATGTGAAACCCCTTGGCGGGCGGCGGGCGGCGGGCGGAAGGCATCACTTTGTCCGGACTCTAATTCAAATTGTATTCATCCGATCTTCACCAAACTTGGTCAGCAGTTGCATCTAGTTGATATCTAGGCCAAGTTCGAATATGGGTCATGCCGGGTCAAAAACTAGGTCATAGGGTCAATTAGTGCATTTTCAACGGCGCCACTTTGTCCGGACTCTAATTCAAATTGTATTCATCCGATCTTCACCAAACTTGGTCAGTAGTTGCATCTAGTTGATATCTAGGTCAAGTCCGAATATGGGTCATGCTGGGTCAAAAACTAGGTCAAAGGGTCAATTAGTGCATTTTACTTTGTCCGGACTCTAATTCAAATTGTATAAATCTTATCTTCACCAAACTTGGTCAGTAGTTGCATCTAGTTGATATCTAGGCCAAGTTCGAATATGGGTCATGCCAGGTAAAAAACTAGGTCATAGGGTCAATTAGTCCATTTTCAACAGCGCCACTTTGTCCGGACTCTTATTCAAATTGTATTCATCCGATCTTTACCAAACTTGGTCAGTAGTTGCATCTAGTTGATATCTAGGTCAAGTTCGAATATGGGTCATGTCGGGTCAAGAACTAGGTCATAGGGTCAATTAGTGCATTTTCAACGGCGCCACTTTGTCCGGACTCTAATTCAAATTGTATTCATCCGAAACTTTTAAACAACTTTTTATCCTGCGTCAAAGTGGTATGGGGGTATAAGTCACATTCAGTGACAAAGCTCTAGTTCAAGTTGAATTCACCAAACTTGGTCAGAGGTAGTATATAGATTATATATCAGTCAGGTCTGATTGGAGACATGCAACCGATTAACACATGCAATATTTTTATGCAATATTTTTATCCAGTTTTATTTTGCGATATTTTCATCGGGTTTATTTTTTTCGCGATTTTTGAAACGAGTTATTTTTAACAACATGTTTATTGGTAAGTTTCATTTTTCCTTCAATCTAATCATGATTTCCACAGGTACATGAGTTTTTCACTGTGCATGGGTACTATAGAAAGGCAACTGTTTATCATTGTCATCAACCTAAAATCAATTTTTATACGCCCGTTTTTACAAAACGGGACGTATAATAGTTTCACCCTTGGCGGGCGGGCGGGCGGCGGGCGGGCGGAGGCGGTGTCCACAGCAGTGTCCGCTCTCTAATTCAAATAGTTTTCATCCGATCTTCACCAAACTTTGTCAGAAGTAGGATCTAGACAATATCTAGGTCAAGTTCGAATATGGGTCATGTTGGGTCAAAAACTAGGTCACGGTGTCACTTAGTAGAACGGGCGTATCTTGTGACAATTTGGCACTCTTGTTCTTCATTAGTTTATCTTTTAGATTAAAACTGTATTCCTTAAGTTAATTTTCTTTTTCTGCAAACAGGTAGATGTGATTGCCTGCACTGTTGGGTCATTTTATGATCTTGACTCAGCAGAAGCTTCAAAGTCACTTAACAAAGCAAGTGGATGCAAACTTCAGGGGGAAATTGACAGAAAATACAGAAACAAACCCTTGATCTACAGTGACATAGCAGTAGTTGGTTCAGTTGGTAAACTTAAGTGCAAAGATCTGTTGTTTGGAACACTGTCAACCGTATCAAGCAGACACACAAGAGTGTATGATACAGACAAAAAATTCTATGAATCAGTAAGAAGTTATTCTATCTACTACATACTCTGTAATAACTTACTAATGGTTGGTCCATTTAAATTTTCTGGGTGATTGGCTGATTGCTACTTTTAACTTAGTTTATCTTTGCATATATGAATCAAATGCAAAGGTTTTTATCCCTCTGCCGAAGTTTTGGTGTTGTCCGTCGGTCAGTCCGTCCGTCTCTTACAATTTTGTCAGGGCTATATCTCAGGTACGATATAAGATTTCAACATGAAACTTCATGGTTGTATGGATGGATATCAATGAGAAGTGCCATGCACCAGAACCATCACCCTACACTTTCTTAAATTGGAGCTATTGCCCTTAGTTGTTTTTGTATGATGTTAAATTTCAGGGATATATCTCAGATACTATATAAGATTTAAACATGAAACTTCATGGTTCTATAGATATCAATGAGGAGAAGTGGCATGCAAAAGAACCAAAACCCTACACGTTCTTAAATAAGAGTTATTGCCGATTGTTGTTTATGATGTAATTCTTCAGGGCTATATCTCAGATACAATACAAGATTTCAACATGAAGCTTCATGGTCGTATAGATAATCAATGAGGAGAATTGCAATGGATTAAAACAATAACCCTACACTTTGTTATTTTACAGTAATTGTCCTGTTCACACATCTGCATCCATTAATAATAAAAATTTATTCGGCGGGGGATATCAATGCAACAAATTTGCTTGTATGAATAAATTTAGGCAATTGTTTACTTTCCACATAATTGCCTTCCTTAAATATTTCAGACCCAGTAGAAAACTATTTAAGACAGATAAATAAAAATTAAAATCGTCTTTAATAATTTGTTTACATAAAAGCTGAAAAAACTGTGATGGAAACATGTAAAATAGAACAGATAAATTATATGTTTACAGAATGTTCACAACTTTATGACCAGATGCTTTGAAATAGCTGATGAACATGGTCACTCATCAATTGCCTTCCCTGCAATTGGTGCTGGGGGCCTGGGATATCCAACAGAAATTGTTGCAGAGCAGATGTATGCATCTGCTTTTCTGTTCCAACCAAAAAAAAAACTTAAAAAAGTTGTGATTGTTATTTATCACACGGATACAAAATCAATACAGGTAAGTATTCATGATCATTCTTTTTTTCATTTTCAGAGACAGACAGACAGACATTTAATTCAGACTTATACAACACTGCACTTGCATATGTTCAATTAACAGTTTGTAATGATTTGAATGATACACAGGGACAAAAGATGTACATAGTAGGAACCTCTGATGATATCAAAATCAAGTCCAAGTAAAGTGTTTTAGCTCTTAAATGAATTTATATTCAGTTTTTCAATATTGTATAATTCTCTCTATTTAAGGTGTTCAGGAAAACTGAAGAAAAACGTAAGTACTTTCCTGATATCTGTCACTGGTTTGAGGATATTGTCTTTTGTTAATTTTTATAGTTAAAATAGTGTAGGGAACATGTACTGAAAACTAAAAGAGACAGTGACTTGAAAGCCGATAGATATGTGGATCTCATTGAGCGAGTGTGCATTGTACATTTTTGTATTAAAATATTGTCCGGTGCATACCTAAAATTAAAAGATGTATTAACTTCAAACTTTATTGTTCTCAATTGCATGAGTGTTATAAATCTTGGTCCATATTTTTAGAGCTATTGCCCTTTGTTTCTTTTTATACTTAAATTTTGTCCGGAGCATATCATAAAACCTGTAAGAAGTATGAACTAGAAACTTCATTTGTATATAAAGGTATCAACTTGAGATTTCTTTTGTAGATAGATCTCATTTAAGGAAAATGCATTGCACAAGAACCATAACTGCTTCTTTCATAATGTCACAGTTTTTGCCCTTGTGAATTCTCATGCTTAATTTCGTCCATGGCATATCTTGATAACAATATGCGGTATCAAATAAAACTTTATATGTTGAAAGCTTGAACTGTTTAGAAACCAGTTCTTAAAACTTAACTGCCAATGACCTCTGACAAAGCATCATGCAGGGGTTATTTTAGGCATTACAGTGTCATTTTTATTTTCTTATATATTTGACTATGCATTTAACAAATTTGAATCTGAATGATAGAAAATCAAGGTATAAGATGGTTAATTAACAAACATTATCAAAGAGAGATTTGGTTATATGATAAATTTTCTTGATAGATCTCTTTTGTGGACTACTTTCTGTTTATGGCACTGTTGTGGTTAGATTTGCATGTTTTGGGTTCTGACACATATTGCAAATATTCTTCTAATGGACATTTCCGACTATGGTCTTTTTAATCTGTTTATGTGTAACAATTTAGCATTCCAATTAAACAGGTTTATTGAACACGTGCCAAAACAAATTGTTCACTAATATGTGATTTAATTATTGTATACATTTTAAAAGCTAAATGATCTTTCAATTTAGGAACACCTTCCTCAAAGTATGTGGCAACAGCAACTGCAGAAGTAAATGCTCCAATTCCAAAGAAATCATTCACAAGTAATTCCAAATTAAATCAAGATGGTTCTGTTGGCATTCCACAAACTGGCAACAGTGTCGTGGAAGCAGTTGTTGAGGGAATGTCTGAAGAAAATTTAAACAACTTTAAGTTCTTTTATGGTGAATACATTCCTCCAGAATGTGATTTAACGTGGAGAGATGGTAAGGTAGTCGTCAAGGGGAAAAATGATCAGATTGCATCAATCAAAGAAGACTGGAAAATAATGCAAAATAAAATTTATTTCTTAAAAAAACATAGCATAAGGATGTCATCAGATGTGTACAAGGCATTACAAAGTAAGATCATAGAAATGCGTGAAAAGCACTGTATAAACAGCATGTACACAAATGGATGTGTTTGTATTTTTGGAGAAAATCAAAAATTGCTAGACGAAGCAAAAAAAGATATAGATTGTATAAAGAAACAGGCCAGCAAAGACCTTGTAGAAAGTAGATTAGAAACTAAAGCAGTTACTGACATGTCTTCTAGTGTATCTTCACCTAATCCAAACAACAATGGGGCAAGGCCAAAAGAAACAGTTTTAACAAAAACCCAAACATTGCCTAAGGAAGCATCTAATATCAGAGAGTTTAAAACAGTTGAGGGTATAAAAGTTTATGTGTACATGTGTGATATTCTGAAGACAAATGTAGAATGTATAGTGAATGCAGCCAATGAAACACTTGATCATAATGCAGGAATCGCACTTGCTATTTCATTAAAGGCAGGTTTCTCTTTACAAACAGAAGGAAAGAAATTATTGCAAAGCAAACCTCAACAACAAATAAAGGTTGGGGAAGTGTGTTACACTGGTGCTGGAAAACTTCCGTACAAATGTATCGTCCATGCTGTGGGGCCATATTGGCCAGCTTATAAACCATATACAATGGTAAGTTGAAACATTTATAACTTGCTATAAATATACATCAAATTCCATTATTTAAATAGAGCCTATATAATACCTTCTATTTTGTTTCAAAACAGATCAAACATTTATGAATACAAAAGTAGAATAAACTGTTGATACAAGTTTTACATTTTATTTAACTACAAATAGTTTTTGTTTGTACAGTTGAAATTCTATTCATATACTTTAAAGAAGTTTTCACTGTTGGGAAATCCCCACTAATATGTGCAGATTTTCTTCATACGACACATAGACACAGTTTTAATGCCCCAATGGAGTGGAAGACATTAAGCATTGCAATTTTCAATCTGTATGTGTACTGCACGTACATCCCAATTAAAGCTTGTGTTTTGAACTTCTTTTTAACTACTTGTTGGATCGCTTTCAAACTTTTACAGTTGATTGACCTAAATATGTATATGATCGAGCTGAAAGGAATTTGGACTGTGACGATTTTGGCAGCATTATGGTCTTTTTTGGTGTTTTTACACTATATAATACAAATTTGCCTGAAGCGTGTGTTTTCAACTTATTTTTAGTGAATTGATGGATCTCGCTCAAACTTTTACAATTGAATAACCTTAAGTTCAGTGCAGTTGGTCATAACAAATTAATTTTAGCTGCAACGATTTTTGTCTGTTCTTCCACAATAGAATATATCGTCTCAAAATTTTGTGTTTTCAACTACCCTTTATTTTTTGGTTGGATCTTAATCTTACTTTCACAATTGAATGACCTTAATGTGTAGATGATCGTAAAGAAAGGAATAGTGACTGCAACCAGTTTTGGGTGAATTACGTTTTTTTGTCGTTTTGTCTTTCGTAGAATATATAGTGGATTTGTCTTTGTCCAAACATGTTTTGTGGGGGCTTCAGTGTTTGTTACACATTTCTAGTTGGTTCTACGTTTTGACAAAAACTTTGTTAATTATGAATTTCATTAAGTGAACAATATTTGGTGTATGGAACCCCTAGAAGATGTTGACAGAAAAATCGTATATGTACTCGTTTTAAAATGTCTTCTGTTATTAAGCATTGTTCGAGCATTTTTTTCGTCAATCTGTTGTTTTAACGATCTTGTTTGTAAACCGTATATTTTGTTTGTGCTGGTAAACATTTTCAGATGAATGTTCAAGAATGTGAGATGAAGCTTCATTGTGCAATTGTAAACAGTTTGGTACAAAGCGAACAACTTAATCTGAAATCAGTTGCTATCCCGGCAATCAGTTCTGGTAAGATTAATTAAAATATATCAACACCTTTGTCTATTTTAAAAATGAATGAGTATGGAAGGCATTTAACAACGCTATGAACTGCACTTTGTAGTGCATAACTTTAATTAATTGTGTTGATAAAAATATTAGTCATATAAAAATGTAGTGACCTGCATTTATGCACAATAAAAATGCGACCATATTGGCATTTAGAAATGTGTGAAGAATATTTAAGAAAGTATATATACTTTTTCTTTTAAAGAATCAAAATAGATAAAAGGATGAATACACGCTTAAAGAAAAATTAAAGTTCAGAAGAATGGAAGTAACAGTTTTATTTTTATATTTTGAAAAAAAAAATGTTATTGTTCAGTCAAAAACTCATTCATGTATAAAATATATTTACACTATTGGGAAACCCTCACCATTTTGTGCAGTTTTGACCATATGACACAGACTAAATTTGGCATTCTGCAACAAAATATAAATAAATGTGTCTGTATCGGCCTGTACTGAGTTTTTTTGTTCAACCCCCAGGATTTAGTTTAAAAGGAAGTGGTTACAACCGATTGTCCAATGGTCTATACTGTACTACAATACTATATGTTGCAGAGTTATGTGCTCTTGAACATAGGCAATTCATTTAATAAATTAATTTAAAGCTTTTTTTGTGTGTAATAATTGTGAAATAGTGAACAACACAATTTTGAGATTTATTTTACAAATACTCAAGTTTTGTTCCTGGTTGAAATGAGCCTTATGTCATCATCAATGACTGTTCTAGTTTAAATGAATATGTGCAAACAAAAATTGAAGAAAGAATTTCATCATTCTTCTGTTTACTAGTCCAATTGTGTTCTAGGGAAATCAATATTGAGTCAGAGTGCAACTCTGTTTTTATATATGTGCATATTCTCACCAAAAATATGTGTCATTATTATATGTTCAAGGCATATTTGGTGTTCCTAAACCAATGTGTGCTGTAGCATATGCCAAAGCAGTTCAGGACTACAGTAAACTTTCCCAAAAGCCTTTACAGGAAGTACATTTTGTTAACTTAAATGACGAAATGGTGAAACTGATACAGGACTCATTTCACTGTGTTCTTACGTTATGCTCTACACCATCCTGGTACAGGATAACGAATTATGTGGAAAGCCAAACAACAGCATCAAACGGTACACTTATTATTATTTTTTCTATAAATCACATGGCGTTTTTATTAAGCAAATATTAAAATTACTTGATAATATGTGTTGTTTGTTAGTATATGATGGTATGTTTTTCAGAAACTTAATTTCATTTGAATACCCAAATAACAAACACTTAAGGTTGAAATGTATGTATGTGTTTGTTTAGTTCTAGTCAGTACAGCTGTTACATGTGTCATTAAGATTTTGTTCCCTGGGAATGTTCATTAATAGTGTGACCATGGTAATAAGATACTGTACATTAAACTATAGATGTGATAGTGGCTTGGTCATAGTTAGGTCTGCTATTGTATGTCTTTTACAGAAACAACCATCCGAAGTCCAAGAAAGCATGAAGGTTGGACACACGGTACTGACACCTTGTCAGGTGGACGTGCTAACAGCATAGGGACACAACAAAAAGGGACGCCTCACAACATTCAATCTACCGTTTGTTGCTTTGAAGACAACATTGCTGGAACTACCACACGGGCATTGACATTTTATCTTTCATCTACACAGGTGTTGCATGTGTACTCTGAAGACTTGTTGGGACCTACAATGCCAAATGTTGATATGCTTGTCTGCAGCGACAACTTGAAAGCAACAGAAAAAGGTTACCTTGTTGGTACATTACGGTCCACTGCTGGTAAAAGGTACAGGGATGAGAAAGACAAGGCCTTCAAAAAGACTGGTCTTAAACATGGAGATGTTGTTGTTTGTAGCGGTGGTGATACACGCTTTAAATGTATTGCAGTCGTTGTGATGCATCTATTTAGCACCCCGGTTTCAAAGTCAGACAAAAAGAAGAAATATCTTGCTTTATACAGGAATATTTTTAAGACAGCTGTTGAAAAAGGCATCAAATCTGTTGCTCTATCTGCCTTAGGAACAGGTAATAAGGCTTACACATTGAGTTTTATATAAACAAAATTGTTGAGAAAGCAATAATAATAGTTTTCTTGTAAATCCTTGAGTTATATTAAGATTATAAGTGTTTAAATATAGTTTTCAGTCCAAAACAAATAGATGTTCGTAAAATGTGTTCACTATCAGACAAACAATTCTTGAACCTATATTTTTGTATCAATTGCTTACGTTTGTTGACAGTTTATTATTTAACGTTACTAGATGTTTATGCTCTACAAACCTCAACTTGCAGGATCTGGTACTATGAATCCTGAGGATTCAATACAAAATTTTGCAGAAGGATTGCTCGATTTCTTCAGACAAAACAAGACAGAAAAACTGTCTGTTCATTTTGTAAATAATAAAACGGATATAAACAAACTTGCAAAGAATTTGATACAGCTGAAGTGGAATATGCGCCCAGAGCAGCATGTGAATATTGGAGCAACAGGCCATGAGAAATCTTCAGATGCGAGGTCAGAAATTAATGAAAATTCTTTATTGCAAGAAAGAATGTCTAAACCTCGAATGAAAAATCTGAGCAATGACAGCTCGCCAACAAATAAAGTGAAGGAAAATGTTGCAGGTAAGCACATAAATCAAAGTAAAACATCAACTTTTGTAAGATCAATGAGCATTCCTTCTACTGGTCCTGCCGAACATAAGGCTGAATCCTCCAACCCAAAACGATTCTCTGCCTCTGTGATGGTTCGATCTGGAGACTTTGACCCCTCTACGCTGACATCCCATATCTCTAAGAGCCATGGTGGTGGTAATATTCGAATGTTTGACATTAACGATAACCAAGCTGTGAATGGAAACAACATGAAACCAACGGATCCTGTATTAAATCAAACGGAGAGATGCAAGACTACACCCCCTCCTATTTCATTAGACACGGAGCAGTCTAAGGTATTTTATTGTATGATAAAGTACAAAGAACGTTTATGTTTATTACAATATTAAAAGGATTTTCTTATATTGCTGTCTATGTTGACGAATGAGAATTACTTTAAAATTAAATGTTTTTTGGTATTTGTTAGAACTTATAAGACATAAGTGTTCACTTTAAAACTTTTTTCATTATTAGTTTTTTTTTATCTAATTATCTCGCAAGTTTTGTTTTTCTATGCTAAATCTACTTAAACATTTTTTCCAAACATATACATTTACAATGAATATTTTATTTATAAATAAAATTACCAAACTTTTATTTACAGAATGCTGTTTAATAAATGTTGTCAATGAATGAAACTATTACAATCTTACTGATATATGTGTACATGGGACATTTGATACCGTTCCTTGTCTTACATTGGGCTCAACTCTTCAACTCAGCAAGCAATCGAAAAAAACAAAAGTGTATGAACACTAAGATGCATTTTTAAGCATATATTTGGTTAATTATGTAACTAAATTACATATCTAATGCACAATTTATCTTCAAATGGGCAAAAAAAGTTCATTTGTATATGACACTTCAATTTCTGTGTTTATCTTTAATATATTATTCATTTACTTAATGTTGTAATATATTGTATTATTACGTATATTGATAAACGTTTTATCCAATATTAGGTAACATTAATAGAGATTTCACACAAATGTTAAAAATATGTGAACAAAAAAGACGATTTCAAAAACACAACAAGTATCTATTTATATTATCTCAATATGATCTTGTATAGCTAAGGCCATTCTCGGCAAAGTTAAATTAATTCTTCTTGTGCTGTTTTTAGCTCACCTTAGCACAACATGCTCATGGTGAGCTTATGTGATCACCTTGTGTCCGTGGTCCGACATGCGTCCTCAACATTTACCTCTTGAACACTCAAGATATCACATTTATATCCCAATCTTCATGAAAGATGGTCAGAACATTTTAACAAATAATATCTTCGACAAGACCATTTCATAATAGGTAGGCTGGTTACGTGGAAGGAAAGGAAGATATCGATCGATTTTGATGTCCAGGCCAAGGTCACAAGGGCGTCTAGTATGAAATATTAAATAGGTACAATAGTCATTTTAATTACTGTTTATACCATTTAAACATCATTTACGAAGACTCAGCTGTGAAACTACGCCAACTATTAGATAGATTATGGTACTTGCATAAGTAATATAATCCTTTTAAACATGTTATGTCCAATGAAACAGGGTCAGTCTGTTTCATTTCCTGTATATTGATATCTTACTTTGGGGGAAGGTTGAAACCATTTTCTATTCATGTGAGTTGTTGGAGGGGGTATATAAATATTTTACACAAATCTCTACATAGTCTTAATGCCGTTATTAGAGATCTAAAGTAGACCATATTTTTGCCCCAAGTACGCCCCTCCATTAGTTCACATGTCTGCAAAACTTAATTCTGCAATTTCTCTCAAGTATCAAACTACTTTTATGAAACTTAAATTAAAACAAAGTATGACTATTGTAAAAAATTGAAAGGAACATGAGATATTATCAAAAGAAATTGTAAACAACATTTAAAGTGATAACACTTTACATGATTATGACCCTTTATATCTCCAGAGGTAAAGTATGAGGTGACAGTTAATTACTTACAAACAGAATTACCCTTTATGCTGCAATAAATCGCAAAAGTCAATATTAAAGACACAATCATGAAACTGGTATATCAAGAGTAGTTTAACATTTATGTTAAACATTTTTCACCAGAAGTTAAACTTCAGGTGAGTATTAAATTTTTATTTAATATTGCTGTGACAAAATTGACACTGGATTTGATTTATAATTATTAAGCATTCCATGTATAGTGTATAAAGGGGAATAAAAAAGTAATGCACACTCTTTCAATTGATATGGGGTTTTCATTCGTAGGGTACTCCAGTATTGCTACCATACTTTTAAAACCTTCATCACATTGGAAAATCGGTATATGTTGTTTCTTAAGAAAATTTAAAAAGGTTTAATTAATGTGAAAGGTTTATTTGAAGGTACACCTCTAAGTGTAAATAAAAGAATCACTGGCACACTAAAACAAACCTAACCTTTTAGTTGCTTCAAAAATAGTATTGTGCACGCACTGCTGTTATCATTTATTTTTCCTGGACAACCCTTCTCCATTTTTAGCTCACCTGAGCACAACGTGCTCATGGTGAGCTATTGTGATCGCCTTTTGTCCGTCGTGCGTCATCCGTCGTGCGGCGTCAACATTTACCTTGTTAACACTCTAGAGGTCACATTTATTGTCCAATCTTCATGAAACTTGGTCAGAACATGTGTCTCAATAATATCTTGGACGAGTTCGAAAATGGTTCCGGTTGGTTGAAAAACATGGCTGCCAGGGGGCGTGGCAGTTTTCCTTATATGGCTATAGTAAAACCTTGTTAACACTAGAAGTCACATTTTTGGTCCAATGCTCATGAAACTTGGTCAGAATATTTGTACTAATGATATCTGTCGT
>VMBQ01009342.1:15486-30631 GCA_007657795.1 Dreissena rostriformis
TGGCGTTTTTAAGTTTAAGTTTTCAATTCACTTTAAATATTGGGTGTGCACAACTGTTCGCGAGAATTTAACATTAAGATCATTTTAAAAATAACTCAAATAACTTCATGACAGCATTTTAATATTACCGGTATTTAATCGATGTACAAATTGGTTTGTGAACGTAGAAACATTAATACTTTTCTCATGGTTCGAGTTTTACTAAGACCTCGTGGTATTGATGTTTTTTAACAATAAATGATTTGAGTATTTTTGGGCCAAAGCAATATTCTGGTTTATTGCCCGAAACCACATTCTGTCCATCACGCCATCTGAAAGTGCATTCGCAACAAACATCTCACACGTAACGTTCGAATTGAAACATTCAATAGCCTGGTTTTCATTGAGATTCAAATTATGTAATGTTTCAAACTGAACGCCGCCGATTTTGTCAACGAGAAGTCCAAAGAGGTAAACGTCATCAACCCAGAAAAAGGGCGTTGTTCTTGAAGCCTCATATAACGAAGAAATGAGATCACTGGTCAAAATCACAAAATAGCCATTACAGTAAGTCACTGGGTAGTGTTTCATGTTTGGAAATAAGCTGGCATCGATTTTCCATTTGCCCGTTTCTCGTTGTATTTCGCTGGTGCCATTTTTTCGCACAGGGCACCATATATGTTTGTGCTTATTGAAAAAGTTGTTATCAATCTTATCGAACATCTTAAACACATTCAGAAACACGTCATCGTCAATTTTAACAACGTATTTTGCATGACTACAATATTCAGTAACCAACCGAATTCCTAGTACGCCTTTATGTGTACGATTTCTATACGAGTCCATGAAGTTGCCTTGTATGATGTCTTTGTGCATTACGCTTTCGTGCTCAATAAGGACTTGCGTGGAGTCTTTTTCCGGTCGCCAAACCAGAAAAGCAATCCGTATGGTGTGGTTGCGAAACATCCGGTGGTTTACCCAGGTTTCCCTGATGGCGGCGCGCCGCAGGAAGTTCTCAGTGGCCGTGTGCACGAGCACCACGAACGACATGTTGGGGCTCGAACTGCAGAGATGCTCATTGTTGATAAGAAAGGTGTTGTTGGCAAGCGTTAGCGGGTACGTGGGCTGTGCCGTGGTTCCACTGACGTTTTTGCCGTTAGTTGTAGAAGTCAATGGCGATTCGGAACTCGTCGACTCCGGTCTGTTAGTAAATAACAACCGCCCTCCTCGATCGGCGTTGAGAAAATATGCCGAATCTTTCAGGTGGAAAGCTACAAAGACCTCTCCGTCGTCTCGTTCGATAAGGATGGCGTGTTTTGTGTCGTGTTTTAGTTTGTTCAGGTCTACCTGCATATCGTCGAGACTTGTCAGGATGGTCGGTGGTTTTGCGGGACTTAACAGCGTCGTTCCAAGTAAAAAGATGATCAAAACTATGACAATCGCGGACGTTAGGCTGATCTGCGCGCGCTGAAACTGTTTCCACGCCATCCGAATTATAGATCTAAAGGGTAGTGATGCCATGGCAAAATTGTCTCGAGCTCAGCTGTGAAATAAACAAAGAAAATTTTGTATAGTTTTTGTTCACACATTTTCGTTTTTGTTAAAAATTCCAGAATAACGAAAGAAACTTAATGATATTTCATTGCCAGAAATGATTGGTCGCTTGCTTTTCTTGTAAAATACTGTAGCGACGCTTTCATTTCTTTGGTTAATATTTCGGACTGTAAACTTATTTTTCTCACTACATTGAATATAAACAACACTGATCTCGTTTTTTTTATTTATTTTAATAATCGCACAAAGTTGCACAATATTTGTTATTAACTCTTATAAATAGTTTTGTTTTATTCTATACCTATTGCTGGTCTAAATTCAACTGTCTATATTTACCGAAAATTTCTAGAGAATGAAGTGTCTGAAGTATCTCGAGCTGGTACAGCAGTGGCATTTACATGATATACATCTTTAAAGTTTAGGAATGTTAACATTTTAGAATGTGACAAATAAATCGAGTCAATAAGCAAAATTTATCAAAACACCAGCATGAATTGTGGTAAAGTGTCTCGCATTTTGGTGCGCAAGTCTCTTTCAAAGTTTGGTTCAACATCGCGTTATGGTATCTATTTGTAAATATTAAATTAAATTTCGACAATGGAAAGGTTAAACAAGATAAAGTATAAGGGATATTTTTAAGTTTAAGGATCATAAGCAAAAATTCTGAATAAAAGTCTTAAAATCAACACGCTTAATAAAATATGGCAAATGGAACGCTTATTAGTTGTTCGCTTGCGAAGAACTAAGGTTAATAGTATGCGTTGCAAGTCAGTCCGCCCTTAACTACGCTAAGAACGATAACCACTGCATCTGCCTGTTTATACTTAACCACTGGTACACTGCAGACAGTGAGTGTGTGTATGTAATCAATAGTGTTAAACAGCTTGTGCGACGACATTGGCCAGTTTGGTTGCTTTCAGGGAAAACGGGGCTTAATGCAAGTAAAAAAAGTGGTCTCCCAGATTAGCCTGTGCACACTGATTAGCCTGTTCAATGTGCACAAGCTAATCAAGGACGACACTTTCTTATTTTATGGTGTTTTTCGTTTAAAGAGAGTCTCTGGTACTGGGATGACAATTAAGGCATATGCATTAAGCCCTGTTTTTCCAAAACGCAGATTAAATTATATTTTCTTTTAATGATTTGAAAAAAAAGGATAAAAGTGATAATAACTTCAAGGTTACCTTGCTGACAAGGCAAATAAACAAAATCACTTTTAAATCAAATAAACAACCAATGAGTTCTAAGTTTTTGCCTTGATGCATTTTTAGTAAACATCTTAAAGGGACCTTTTCACAGTTTGTCATTAAATGCTTAATATTGATAAATGTAAACATTGGATCTTAAAAGCTCCATTAATAAAACAAGAATAAAATTAAAGAAACAAAAAAAGTTACCCTCAACTGGTCTTGAACCACTGACCCCTGGAATTAAAGTCTATCGTTAAGACCACTCGGCCATCCGTGCTCATACAATTCGAGATTGGTTTTAATACTTTATATAAGCAATCCTCGTAGTATGAAAAAAATATAACGACAACAACAGAACTCTCCAAATTATTAAATCGTTTAATTTTGTCAATTTACCAAAACGTGAAAATGTCCCTTTGATGTCTTCAGACTTGCAAATTGAATGAGTTCAATACACTGTCAGATCATACATCATGAATAACTTGCAGGTGTAATGGTTGCCTATTAGCCTGGGGCCAGTAGATATAAGCCCAGGAAACTCAATTTTAAAAGTCGGTTATAGTTGGGCTAAAAAGCAGGGCAACTAGCTTTTTCAAAGCTTGATCAACTCAATCCAATTAAACATATAATACAAGTTGGCGACTGTTGATCAATTAGGAATAGGAAATGATTCAATTCCGGCTCACAACAAGACATGATGCATTAAAAGTTTGTCAAATCGGCAAAATTGTTGCTTAATAATTTAAAGAAAATAAATAAAGTATTAGATACACATAACACAACATGTACATAATTCTAGGCTTGATATTCTTTAGCAAGGCAACCAAAATGCTAAAGATGGTTGCCAGTGCAGCAACCAATTGCGAAAAAAGAGACATATTGTTGTTATTTTGTCTAAGTTATCTCTATAACATAAATTTGAGGATAAACAGTGCACACACATCTCGACCTGTGCTTTAAGACACACTCTTTGTAATGTAAATGGGTTGTGTTCATTTCAATTTTGCGATATAAAAAGCAATAACATAATTTTGAAAACTGAGTTGCGTCTAAGATTATGCAATAGCGAACAACTTCAGTGCCTTCAGCGTTTTGATTTATGTTTGCGCAAAAAAATGTGACATTTGACTGCGATTTTTACCCTAAATTAAACAGTTTTAATGTGGGCAGTGACGTTTATGGAAAAATGTTATGCTCAAGATTAAAAATAGACAAAGAAGAAACTGGTTGACTGACCGTTTTTAATCAATAAATGAAAGTCTGGTACACATACTATCATGACATACCAGCTATTTTCGCAATTGGAAAACTATAAACATCTCCGTAGAAATTTAAGATAATATGAAAACACAAACTCCATGCAGGTTCCATAAGTCTTAAGTAATCTTGCTTGTTCAAAATGTTACAATTAAGTAACACAAGAAAAACTGTCCCGTTCTCTGTCATTTTAAATGAACTGGAACAATTTTTGAATCCATGGGTATCCACATAATATAATGGTCTCTTATGCAAGTTGTATGATGATTGAGAAAAATTCTGGCTTCTTAATTGTTATAAATGTATTTCAAATTAGCTCACTAACCTAGTTTTTGATCCCCCATGACAGAGTAAGAGCATAGCCAAGATATTATATAGCGAAAACTTTATTTAAATTATTCGGACCAAGTTTTAAGATAACTGATATGGATAATGATGCGGCCTCTAGATTGTTTAACAATGCAAAATTTGCGATATTGACATGCAACGGCATATAAACACGCCATCTAAAATAGTAACATTATTTTGAAATATTAAACACGAACTACAGACCTGCAGACAGGTTTTTATTGACATTTACTGCAACCAGTTGTGAGAATAAAAAAACTTTATGAAGATAAATTTTTAATTTCTAAACACATTATTTAGACAAACAATTGATATTTGAAAACATGTCCAACAAAAAACCATGTACATGTAAATGTATATATTTAAAGTTTAGATTCATTTATGTGAAAACATTCTACTTAAACAAAACAGGTAGCCATCATGTTATCGGCCCTGTAAAAATGGCTGCAAAATTCAATAGGGCACGTGTGAACTATTCATAGATGTGAAAAGTTTACATGTTGATTCAGCTCATGACATTACCTGTATATAAGGTGAAAGGTCAAATAAAATCCAAAAGAAACAGTTCTTGTTGATCATCATCATCATCATCATCATCATCATCATCATCATCATCATCATCATCATCATCATCATCATCATTATCATCATCGTCATCATCATCATCATCATCATCATTATCATCACCATCACCATCACCATCCTCATCATCATCATCTAGTTTTCTCTGGCTATGGACTAATGCGTGTTTTGAGAAAACACAAATTAAATTACCACTTATAACGGATATAAATATTCATGTGTTTCATATATATTCGATACATAATAATTCATAAATGTCATTTAATAATATATAAAAGCGATGTTACTTTGAAATTGGACACTTCCAAATTCCGCAGGTAGGCTCTTTAAGTGTAAACTTTAACGAGATTGTATGAAGGAAAACTGCGCCTGTTAATGTAGAATATAAACTCTGATGAATTATACAAGAATGTGATGTGTCACGTTATTTGTGATTGATATTGGCACGGACATACGTGCTCAGGTTTATGCGGTTTTGTATTTACAATGACTGTTTGTAAAGCACATCCGTCTATGAAAACATAGTTCGGTACTTTGTAGCTACATCAATTAGTTAAGTCATGTATTTATTGTATGCAGTTTGCTTTATTTGATGATATAAGATGCCACAAATGGAGTATTTAGTTGCAGTAGCTTCAGTGTAAATCCCTTTTCATTTTACTAAATTTCCGGCAAAACATTGCATCAAATGACCAAGTTTATTTTATAATTTCTTCATCATTTTAGAGATCCCCTAAAATAGAATAGGGCGAAGCACATTTTCGCAAATGATGTCTAATTACTTGTATGCATTATGGTTTCGTTTTAAAGTTTTATCGTTCATATTCTTTTCCAAAATGGGACAGCAGTCTTTTCAGCGTGACATTAAATCTCACTTTTCAGTGTATGTGATTTGCATTGTAATGACATGTTCGTGTCAACGTGTTGTTGTAACCGTAAGTTTCATAGTATCATGTTCGCTTTTAAAATGGGTACACATGTTTTGATGGGTTATTTTACAAGCTAATCCAATGTGTTTGTTAGTACTTTAGCATTTTTGTTAATTGTGTATTTACTTTAAGGACTGCACTTGTATCAGTCTTCAAAATTTTGTATTTAAATAAATTGCCACAAATGATCTGATAATGGTTGACCATGTCACTCACACAATCATTTTTATACTGTTTAACCTTTAAGAACAAAGCCGTGTTGTATTAGCAAGGTACTAAGTCAATCGAAAGGAGGGAAGCCCATATTTTTGTTTATATATATATGCTATAATAGAGACAAGAGTTCAACTTCGTTTAACGTAAAACTAGACCATCTTTACTGTAAACCATGTTACTCAATGCGTTAGTGTGTTTTTCAAGCCTATACTCATAAAGAAAGCTTTCCAGTGTGAAACAAACGTTGAAAAAGAATAGAACATTGCTAACCATTGGATATGACATATCAATAATTTGATTACTTCTTTTCACGTATCCAATCCCTATTAGAGTTCTGTCGGAATTAATAATATATTCAATAAATCGGACCAAGATGGTTCTTACCACTTTTTTAAGAATGAACGATATCATTACTTTTTTCATGAAATTCGTACTAGTCCGTATCAATAACTTCTTTTATCTGAGACGAAACGTTCATGTATAAAATCCGGTTTAACATAGGTTTAATTTTGACGCAATACGAGGCTGCGTAGCAATATATAATCGATTTTACAATATAATAACCGAAAATTAAACAGGTATATTAGAAATAGCATGCTAGTTTCGATGTACGTTCTTTAATTAATTAAATGCTAATGATTTGAAGTATTATACCACTGCAGTACACTTTATAATCTTCGTGACGAGACCATTGCATAGCCCTTTTTAATGTATCAAATGTTTGCTTTTAATTTATCACTAAAGCAATGACGCTTACAAATTATGTGATGATGCATCTATGTTGATGCGTGTTTTATTACATAAGTATGTGTTGTTTTTCTAATTAAGGTTAAGCATATTTTAATATGTGTTTATGTTTTTAACTTGAAACTGAAAATTAAATATATATTAAAACAAATTTAACAACAATTCATTCTCGCATTTATGTCTTATAAGTAAGCAGTGATAACTACGCCACAATTATGCTTCGAGAAATCACTGCATATGCTCGATATATTAAATCAACGTTAACATCGCCTGTTTGCAATTTAATCGGTTGACGTGTATTGCCAAACATACACGTTTAATAGTCCTAAAATGCACTAAATAGATATATTACCATTGGCAGCGAAACAGGATTAGGATTGATTCCTTTGTATAAGTAATGCATCTTTTTTCCATTATGCAAGGCAATATCACGAATATTTCTTTAATAAATGCTTTTCACTTATATAGAATTACAACTTACCGCAAGCTCGCAATGGCCAAATGGTAGCGTATGGGTGATTCCAGTCCAATGTTTTTTTTTTCTTCTGCTCATAACATTTGACTATGGTATGTTGCTGCTTACGTAGTTTTACCATTTGAGACATTCATTGAGATAAAACAATACGAACATCTATGAATACTTCTTGAATAATTTCATCTTGTCTTTACAAATAATACTTGACGGTATATTCCTGTGTAGATTATTCATCTGGATGTCTAGAAGTCCTAACTAATAATACTCCTTAACTATTAACATTAATGACAAAACTGTAAATAACAGCTATATATAGTTATATCGGAGTGTAAAACCTCCACCAACAACTTGGCGAAACAGTCTTATTTTCGCCCGGGCAAAATGACACATTCATATTCAGTTGAGGTAACAAATTATACATTAACATACACATGTCACTGGTACGAAACCGTATGAATAATACATGTGCCATCTACATACCGAAGCCCAGTTTGAATCATGTTAATGTCAGTCTTTTGAACGCAACACAAGTATATGTTTAATACTCGGGACTGGCATTGAACTATAAACATCACTAGTTATAATATGTTTTCTCTGTCTTGGAACTATTGTTAGATATTGTGCCAACATCAATTTCGACTGTTAAAGAAAAACTGAGCTATATTTAATAGTAAATTCTTATTGAGGGTGTATTTTATGGCGGGTTCGATGGACTAAGGCAAGAACTGGACGCAACTCGATGGGGTTTATCTAATATCTTTGTTAAAAATGATAACTAATTATTTGAAACTTTTTGGTTTCGTTCATAAAATATATAATGTAACCGTCTTTGACAGTCTTCGAAATGTACCCTTTTTGTATTTGGTTGTCTGCACTATCCAAAAAGTAATCCGTGAACGTCTGGTTTTGGGATATAACGTTACTAGTTTAAGCATAAATCTATTCTTAACAATAGGGTTATATTAAGTTCTCTTTGTCTGTTTTAGCTTCTCCCTAGCAATTTCATGCTATATGTATGATGTTAACCCTGTGGTTTGTGTGGTAATGACGAGTTTCCCCTGTTAATTTATCTACACTACTCCGAACGAATTGTCTGTTTAGGCGTATTGTTAGACATAAACAATGTTTATTTAAAACATAAAACATCCTTGCCGTTACAGTTATTATATACGATATAATTTTGCAGTTAATCTGCTTCGGGTATATTACACAAGATTATGTGTTAAATGGAAATAAATACCGATACCAAACCTTTGTTTTTCGTTAGAGGTAACACTGTAAGTGGTGTCCATGGATGCTAATGACATGAAACAGATAAACTGTTCGCGCATGCTTTGACATCGCGAATTGTAATGATCGCACACAGTATTGCATTGTATTTAAGGAAAGTTGTGTATCATTAAAATCGTTCTTGACACGCTTCTGGTTTATGTTTAATGCTGAGATAAGTGTGAAGTTCGGTTTGCCCTCACAAAGTAATACCGCGCTTTACAATGAACGTTCAAAAGCGGTGATCCGAGTTTGTTAACATTTTATAATTTAGTTTGTGTTCGTTAAAAAGTATTTGGGAAAATGTAACTTATACCTGCAAATTTTTTGAGTAAAATTGTTTGTTATATTTAACTATAAATTCTGCTTATCCTGTTGAACTTAAGTTTACATGTATTTAGTTTTCTCGTCTGCATCAAATGCTTAAGGCTTATTGAAACGCCATCGAGTCCGTTTTTGGGGTGAACATTTACTTGGTGTTATTGGGAGAGATCTAAAGAACGATATTACAGTGGAAATCGAACCATTTACCTCCCGGTCGTTAAAGGGAAAAACCTTTCACTACGAAGCTGCGACATAATTGCCTGAAATGATAATGCAATATGAAATACGACAGGTAACACATTAATTATCTTCAAACGCAAATGTGACATGGTGTGATGTTACCATGTTTACATTAAACTATTTAAATCCGTAGCCTTGATAGCAATAGTTTAGTTATATTTCGCAAATATATTGCCGTGATTAAACATCGGAATGTATGAATAGCTATAGATTCAAACATCAATTGTCGAAGGCAATTTAATAGTCAAGAAACTTATTTCGCACAGACTAATCCAGGATGATACCGTCCGCTTTTACTGTATGAAGGTTTCTATTTAAAGGAAGTTTTGTCTTAACATAAATCCCAAATAAGCTGAAAATCCGATTAGAAACCTCAGGTTTCATATGTGAAGACTCGTATGGCATTTCCTATCGGAGGGAAGTAATATCTTAACATACATCCTCCTGAGGCGGAAAGACATATACACTGAAAAATCTCGATTAGTCCGAAAAAAGTTCCCCTTCTATTACTTTAATTAGTTGATATCCGGCGGACTGTAAATTCATTCATTAACTGTATGTACAATACATAGATGGTTTTGCCTTATGTCATCTAGAGACGTCTTAAATACAGAGCTTATATACCATTTAACAGCTATTACATTTCGCTTGTTTATATTAAAAGCAGATTGTTTTATGACAAGCTCGAACTGCTTTTATGATGGACTCCTCCGCTTGTATAAGAATGTAAAAGAATATATATACGATGCAAAATATATGTTTTTAATCTTAATATGCATGTAACATGTTTGTTGTAATAAAATTATATAATATACAACTACAAAAAAACACAAATACTAAACTAATATGATTATGTATGTGCACGTTAACGTTTGTATAAATCATAGACGAATTTAAACCTTTAGAATATATAAATCGTATGACATTGGCGCAGTTAAACAAGCGTGTATTGTCTGATATGCGACAGTTTCATCACACTTGGCTAATAACAAATTGCTTTTTAACATTTCATTCTAATGACATACTCAATTACTGATGGATGTCAAGATTAGATGGCTCTATTTATGAAAGAATGTATATTAAATGAAACACAAAAACACAACAATATAGCGGTTCATAATCTGTTACATTCAGATCGTATTCAGAGCTTGAAAATCACTGATGCGACCTCACCACGCTTGGTTTTGGACGAACCAATCAAATGACTCTAACTAATTCTCTACTGATGAGAGATAGCCGGAGTTTACATACAAAGGTAAAGGATTATATACATCGTTTGCAACCAGTACGTGATACAATGAACGCTGGGCATTGCTCCTTAATTAAGTGGAACTTGTGTAACTAAGATCAAAATTAAACGCCTAACCTTTAGGATATTTGTCATTTGCCGATACCATTAAAGATCGGACAATATTGATATTATTGGATTTGATTCAATAAAATCGTTTCAATGTTAAATTAAACAATTTATGTATATGAAGCCGGAATTTCATGAACATGGATATTGCATTTACAACATACGTGTAATTATGATAAATAATAGTTCAATGTGTGAAACAAATGATGTGTCCTTTCAGACATGACTCAATACATATATGAATGAATGAAATCCAAAAAAAAAATGGGAAGCGAAAATACACGAATAAATGAGTGTTGCAAATGCTAACATGAATGATCATTATTGTGGACTTGTAACAACTTGTTACAACCGTTATACAAGTGATTTAACTATCTAATGATTCGAGTAAAACGACCGCGTCTTTAAAAAAAAAACATACTGAAACAAGTTCATCTTCAACGACACAGTTAACACGACATTTCAACACTACAACGCGACGTTGGGAGTCGAGCGAGGGTTACCATGGATACACGCAGTCAAGGGCTTGCGTCAAGTGGGCATCCCTGTGCTTATTATCATTGGATTATGTGGAAACTCCTTGTCCCTCGTGGTGTTTTCAAAACACCGGATGCGTCGTTCCACCTGTTCCGTGTTTTTAACCTTGCTTGCAATAGTAGACAATACATTCCTGCTTGCGTTATTTGCATCCTGGATTGATCACGAAGTGCACAATATATTGATAACACCACTAGCGTGCCAAATGTTTATATATGTGACGTACGTGACATGTTTTCTCGGTGTATGGTGCGTGGTAGGATTTTCATGCGAACGCTACATCGCCATTTGCTTTCCATTAAAGGTACGTCTCATGTGCAGTATAGTACGAGAAAAGGTGACAATGCTAGGGCTAGTTATTTTTGCGTGTCTCTTATATATTTTCAGTTTTTGGACATCCAGGGTCGAAAAATGGAATGAACAATTGAAGTGTGTTTACCGACCAGACTACATTGACTTGCTGAACGTTCTAACTTGGATGGATACGTTTTTGACAATGTAATTCCTTTTAATGTCATAGTTGTTGTTAATACCCTAGTGCTTCGAAAAATGCATCAAGCTCCAAAACAAATGTTGTTTAGTGAACGTCTGTTACCATCACAGCAAACGCGACGCTTGTCGAATCCTAAACCTAGCAACTTTTTAACAGCTCGTTCAACCTGCCAATGTAATAATTTCTTCCCAAACAGCTTTTCGCAAAAGAAAAACAAAACATTTGCAAGTCAGCAAACACGTGTTACCAGAACGCTGTTATCCGTTTCATTTACATTTTTAATTCTCAATCTGCCGTCCCATACAATGCGACAGTACAATCTTATTGCATCGTTAACGAGCAATACACCTTAAGTTTCCATTCAATATTACCTTCTTCAAGAAATAACTAACATTCTATATTATACCACCTTTAGTTGTAACTGTTTCGTGTATAGATTTTAAATCCACGTTTGTGCTTGTTTTAAAATGCAAATCAGCAAGATGGATAGCTCGGAACTCAATTCGAAGAACATTTAATTCGAAAACAATGTGTGCACAAGACTAAATATATATCACTTTATATATACATATATAAATATAAATTTGAATAAGTATATGTTGGGTTTGTAAATTAGTTTGGAACAAGGAAATTCAATCAAAGCAACAGTTGAAATTGATATACATATTAATTGTAAAATTCGTTTTGTAATGGTAATGTATTATATGTTTATTTCTGTGATCGATATACTCCATTATAATAAGATGTTTATTCATTATAAGTAATGGTTTAATGTGTTGGTACTTACATTTAGAAATAATGAATACATATATATAAATTATATAAGTTGAATTTATGATCATATACATATCCTTTTCGTGATGTAATTAATTAATATCTACGTCGCAATTTTATGAATAAAAATACTTTGACAATCCATCTGCCACAACAGACAATAACTATGTTTACGGCGCTTAGAAATTGCCACAATTACACCAGTTAATCACTTAATACGCCATGACTACTACGCAAACATGAAGTAGTCGCCGTCTTGAATAATGACATTATGTCACTGGTCAGTGTTTCGTCGCAGCGTAGAGCTTATTCAGACTATCTTTATATCTGGGCTTCATCAACACAAGAAGACAAACCATATCAGTTTGATATCAAGGTTGGTATTAATAAGGATACACATACAATTGTAAAACCATCTTATTATTTTAGTTGGACTAAATCCGGTCATGAGGAATTTCCAGTTTCCAGTTGTTCACGTGTCTGTTGAGGTTTATGAAGCAGTAAACTGGATATTTATACCAAACTTGATTTAAGTTTTGAACGTTTTATTAAACTATACATCCAGAAGCCCAAGTGAACAAAGTAATCGTGCAGTGTTAACAAAGTAAAAAGATTATGATTATACACACCAATAATACCTTTCAATTCAATAATGCATACATGTACTATTAAATATTGGACAATTGTTTTAATGTTATAGTATTTATATATACGCAATTATACTAAATTGTGATAAACCTAAATGCATGCAATAACTTATCAAATGCATTGTGCGTTTTTACATATATTTGGTCTTCTCATGATTAAAAAAAAAAATACTGCTTTTTTCTTACCATAAGTAACACAATTCATTGCATTATGTAACTGCTTATGATGCTATCATTACAAAGACCTACGTTCATTTTTTAGAGTAATAGAACAGTACTTGATAAAAATTCAACTGTTTTTCAAAACAATTTACATTTTTAATTTTAATACTGCAAGTCGATACGTACACCGTGAAACCATTTCATTCAGTGCGTTAATTATAAATTATGTTGTGATGTTAATTTTAGTTATGAATAAAGTTTATATGTTTAATCAAATGGGATCAAATGTTTAACTCCATCAGTATTTTTAAACATAACAACGTGGTAACTAGAGTTGCTTAAATAAAATACGACTTTATTAACATCTAGAACACCTTTGCATTATATCTTAATTCGAGCTAGTTAAATTGATTTCATATTTTTGTAAAAAAAAACTTCTTGATTACCTCTCTCAACGACAAAGAAGCGTCTATGACGCGGATAAACATATTCATGTATATCTACATTAATTGTGTTAATGTGATCGTTGGATAACTTTATTTCATGAGTGGTAAGATATAATCAAACATTATTAGTGCTCACGACTGTACACGGATGGACAAGGATATTTGACAATGACATCGAAATATCCTAAAATGTTCAGGTGGTCATTTGTCTACTCGTTTGGTATACACTCAATCACATGTGTACACAATATATTCGGGACTGTAACAATCTCATGGAATTATCATAAATACCTCATAAATCTTTCTTCATTATTTGACCACACCCGATCTGGTTTTGTGTATCAGCGTACACGAACTTACACGTTTATGTGAACACCGTAAAGCGGATTTTTTTCTGCTAATTATACTACACATCTATCACTACAGTGCTGATAGAAAACAAGTGCAATAAACAATGGTGGGCAATTACACAAAGAGGCTAGACATTAATTTAACTATGCCTTTTACGCTTCAAGCTAACGTTGGAACAAAAATAGTCACATTGACTGATCAGGCCTTAAAATAATGCGCCACGAAAACAAAATGAGTTTCAATCCTCTAGAGTCGACCTCACGCGCCTACCTGCGTGACAAAGAACATATTGCCGGTTTTGTCAAACGATATATTAAAACTTATAAATAAGACAGTAAGTACTTGACACGTTGTTTGGGAATATAACCGGCGGAAATATTATTAAATCTTTAAAACCAGTTATGCAAAGGAAAAGAGACTGTGTGAAAACAAAAACCAAAAACTATATATAAAAACATTAGTACATACTTTTAACATACGCTCTACTGTTTAAACTACAGCAATAGATAAAACGATAGAGTAGAAAGGCTTTTGATAAGAAATAAGACTAAGAAATAAGACGAAATATAGGTTAGAACGAACTTCCATATCACACCTTGCTTATAACTGTCGTTTTGTTTAATCCACCGAACGATTCATGCTCCTCTTAAGATATTAATACAATTAAGGTAAAAGATAACGGTTCCATTTAAATATTTTAGCAAACATTTGCGAACACATGATCGCATCATTGATATAGTTGATATGAACCTTACTGTCACTTATGCTGAAACTAAGCAATTATATTATAATATATTATATGTACGCAGTCACGATTCCGTTTTACCGATCTGCATACAGTTATTTAATTCAATAATTATTATAATTATAAATTTATTTAATTTAAGTATTATTTAATGCAAATGATAAAGTCGCATTACATTTTTGGATGTTTGGTATTCACAACTCTAACATACATTAACTAATAATTAGTGTGGAAGGGAACACAACATTGAGCATAATGGTCACAAATTACATTTGCATATTGTGCATGCTATTTTAAGACGATTTTGGCATATGTGTTATAATGTTTAAAAAACTTAAGGTTCTTGATTGTGTTGACATACAATTATGATATAGATATTAAGTATATCTTATACATTCTGATTGTGTAAATGAGTTTTTGTTGTGCTTTTCATGTACACATATGTTCATTATATAAAAGAGGAAAATGATTATTCATCATCACATGTATTAATTTGTAAACATATAATAAACCCGCTGAGTTG
>VMBQ01009343.1:0-32667 GCA_007657795.1 Dreissena rostriformis
AAACGTTTATACAGGTAATCCATTTGACAATGTGAAATTAGCATAAAAGTTTCAAAGTTCAAAACTTGTTTAATTAGTACAGTACTCTTTGAATTATGTGTATTATTCAACTCGGCCCTTTGTCTAGAAAACAATAAATGAATCATTATAAACTTGACAAATGGCTAATTTGCCTGTATGTATGTCATTGTATGTTTGAATATATAGTGCTTAAGTGGTCACTGTCTATTATATCAAAATCCGTAAGAAAGTTGACCTNTAAGTGGTCACTGTAAAATCCGAAAGAAAGTTGACCTTCAAACCTCTAAAACAAGGTTCTTGGGTGCCCGCCAAAGTTTATGCGTACATCCGTGACCTGTTTATACATCAGGATCACATATATACAAAGTGAAACAAAATCTTTTCAAAACTAGTTATCAAATATATTTTTTGGTAGTAAACTGAAACATTGTCATTTATAACATTTCTAATAAATATCTTTTTTATCAGGTCTCCCCCATGACACGTGTCGACAAGGCCGATATTCTCGATCTCACAGTGTTTCACTTGACAATGCTTCAACATCAACAAGCTACTATGACTACGGAAGCTGCAGCTTACAGTGCCGGGTTCAAGGACTGTGTCAGAGAGGTCATGACCTTCTTGCCAGCTTGCACGGTCACAGATGTCAGTTCGACTAATAATTTGAGTGGTCATCTTTATCAGACGCTTATAAAGAAAAGCAGACTTAATCCCAACGAAGGCCATGCAAGTGCAAGTACCGAAAATCGCTTAGTTTCAACTCCGGCTAGAAACCGTGACTTCGATTTTATGACGTCATCTTCGCTTTATACGCCAAAGATGTCTCCAATTGTTTCAANTTCAACTCCAGCTAGAAACCGTGACGTCGATTTTATGACGTCATCATCGCTTTATACGCCAAAGATGTCTCCAAGTTTCAAATAGCTCGACAAACGGATTTCTTCAAACAAACGTGTTGACAACAGAGTCTGGAAATACAAATGACGCCACGAGTTTAAGCTATGACAGCAGTACCGACTCATGCTATTCTAGTATGGACGTCTCAATGGCCAACATTTATGACGTCACATCCGCTCCAGAAGATGTTGTTGTCGTCGAAAACGGACATGATGACAAAATCGATCACGTGATAAAGGACTCTATCTGGAGACCGTTTGAGTTATAGACATTTAATCGTTTAATGATTTGTTTTTTGTTAAGTTTGTGTACATATTTTGTTTTAAGGTATAACAATAAAGTGATTATCAGTATACTGTAATTGTATATGTGTTTTTTTTTAATCTTAATTAAGACATGTATAGAAAAGTCACTTTTAATCTGTATTAAATGTATAAGAGAACTTCAGTGAAAGTAGTACAAACGAAAAAGATAACATTTAATAATCCGAATGGATAAATTTGGGCATTTAGCGATGGGTTTAAAGTTCTAACAAGAACTGCCTTTTAAAAAAGACGATCGGCGTTGAAATTTAAATTTTAACCCATTTATGCCTAGTGGACTCTCCCATCCTTCTAAATTGGATCAATTTATTTCCAAAATTAGGGATGTCTATTATATTTATTTCTATATTTAGAATATTTCTTACAGAAATTCCTTTAAGCAAACAGTGCAGACCCTGATGAGACGCCACATCATGCGGCGTCTCATCTGGATCTTCGCTGTTTGCCAAGGCCGTTTTTCTTGACGATAGGCATAAATGGGTTAATACACAACAAAAGGACATAGATGATCGGAAACGTGATTTCTGGGACAAAAATATGAAATATAGACACATGGAGCGTGTCACAGTAGTGACGAAGAAATTCCCTCGACATCGCTTGCAGCAAGTTGATAATGCGCATGGCCAACCCTTAGTTTTGCCTCATATAAAGTATCATTTAATTGGTACAATTTGTTCCTGGCATCTCGTGCCGTGCGGAAAGGAAAAGTGTGACCGACGGAAAGACATCAATCAGACAGGACACAATTATCGGGGAAATTCAATTCATTTCAGATCGACGCAAAATAAAATCCATCAAAATAAGAATTACAACCGACGGACGGAGTGGTTACTATTTGCCCCCTCCCCTTCCTCCTGTCAGCGCTTGTCTGTCCGTTAGATTTGCCTGTCTGTCTATACAATATTTAAACTTATAACAAAATTATGAATTTACACAAATTAAAAAAAATCCAATTTGTTTTGATGATATCCTATATGAACATATAATTGCAATGCAACATGGAAATAAAAAAAACACTAAGAATATACTGGTGTTTGAACTCCTGTCCGCCTGTTTGTCAGCTTTGTTATATCCATTGCACCACGGTGGCTAGCACTTTCCATAGAATTTATTTTGGGATTATGTAGTTACTGTAGAATTGAATGCGATCCAATTTGAGAAAACGTCATGTGATTGTTTACTTTTATTTTATTTTGAAAGGATAAACAAATGTTATGAACAGATAAATGCAGAAGCCTCTACGGCACAGTGGTAAGAGCAGTCTACTTGAGGTTTTTGGGAAATCTAGTCGTGGGTTCAAATACTGTTCTTACCATGATTTTTTAAATATTATATAAATGAGATCCAAACTTTAAACATAAATAGTTTTTTTTAATAACAACCTATAGAAGCATCATTAGCTAAGTTGGTAGAGCGCCGGCCTGCAGAAGCTTCACTAGCTCAGATGGTAGAGCAAACCGTTAGAGGTAACCGGTACAGCTTTCCGGTAGAGCTAACCGGTACGGCTGTCCGGTAGAGCAAACCGTTAGAGCTAACCGGTACGGCTTTCCGTTAGAGCAAACCGGTAGAGCTAACCGGTACGGCTAACCAGTAGAGCTAACCGGAACGGCTAACCGGTACGGCTAACCAGTAGAGCTAACCGGTACGGCTAACCGGTACGGTCAACCGGTACGGCCAACCGGTACGGCTAACCGATACAGCTTACCGGTACGGCTACCCGGTACGGCTAAGCGGTAGAGCTGACCGGTAGAGCTGACCGGAACGGCTAACCGGAACGGCTTACTGGTACGGCTAACCTGAACAGGTGACCGGTAGAGCTTTTATGTCAGGGGAAAATGTTTAATTATTTGATCCAGATAAGACCTTAATGTGCAGTGATGAATAAATGAAACTACTTAAATCAATTTCACGCATGGATTGTTGTCGTCTGATTGTATCTAATATCTATACGAGATTTAAACCTTGTTGTCTAATGAAGACTACTACTTCAAATAAAAGAAATCAATTTGTATAGAAAAGGAGAGAAACCTAGCGATGGCTTTTGTTGATATCGCTTTTTATTGGCGATAACATGTCTGTAGTACCAGGATTTACTGGGGGTCATACTTTGTGAAGTTGTTGGTTTATTAAGTCGCGATTTGGTGGTTTAGTGGTATGTCGATATGCATCTTTGTTTGGTCAGATGCTAGCTGGTTGGTTGTTTAACAGCAACATCTACGATAAAAGGAAAGGATCTGTTAAAACAAATGGAAAAGTATTAATAGAAATTATACAATAACAATTTTCTAAGAAAATCGTGCTTTGAAGCAAGTATCGTCTGTTAAAAAGGTAAGCTTATCGAAAAAGTTAAGTGAAAACAAAAGAAGCCGATTTTTAATTGGGTAAATGTAAGTGAAATGCCAGTGTTGTGCTGAGAAATTTCCTGTGTATTATGCGGAATGTATTATTGTGATACGGGGACTCGTGCGTATTATTTGTTGATATTACGATACGGATGATTTCGCGTTGTGGTCCCTTTTTGTGTTACTCATTTATTGCTTAAATCAAGAAGTCTTAACGTGATACGGCTTATTACAAAGTCAGATGTTCAGTGATATACATGTTCATAAAATATATAAAAGTTGTTCAACTAATAGTTTGAATTCATATTTATTAACATATATTTCAATCATGAATGCGATAACATTTTCTAATTGCATAAATGTACTAGATCTGTATTTAGATATGAAACATTTTATTAACATCAGTTATTACAACTGTTGGCAAATTCGTTATATTCAACTATTTATAACATAGATATCGTTATATATCAAATCCCAAATCCCTATTAATAAATTCTATAAAATGAAATATGGTTGAACGGTGTCAATGTGGTTTATGTAACTCACGCAGTCGGTATCCAGAATGCTTACCGGTTATTGGAGGCGTTGACTTAGTTCAAACCTAGTTATTTTAGCTCGATTGCAGCGAAAGCCTAAGGCTTATTTGAAACGCTCTCGAGTCCGTTTTTTGGGACNAATACAGGCGCATAAAATAAGTTTTATTTTAAGGCTGTGCGTGTGTGTGAGGTGGGAGGGGCATTTTCATTAACTGCCATAGTCTACCAAAACTGTTCTAGTTTTATGAATAAGATACGATAATGAGATAAACTATAAATGTGCCCATAAGACACGGTGGCCTCCGTTAAATTTCATTAGACACATAAATTACTCGTGTGCCAGACATTACGTTTAATACACGTATTTAGACACTTCATCTTGATTTGATGATCATTTGTGCCAGTTTATTTCAAAATCCAATTAAATAAAGTGATTTGCCGGACACTGTTACCTTACCTTTTGAACCAGCAACTTGTTTGTTTGACGCGACACGTAGTCTTAAATTGATGATTTCTTGTGCCAATGTATAGCAAAATTTAAGATCACGCCCGACAAAGTTATAAGCAGGAATATGTTCGTACATACACACACAAACACACGGACAGGGTAAACAATATGTGCTCTTCCGCCATTATAAAAAAAGTGTGCACAACAATACAATTATTTACTATTTGAAGAAGTGGTTTTGTCGTTTCCGCTTCGTTATTTATGATGATGCTTGAAACATCACAATTCAATTTTTCATAAGTAATAAAGCAAATAAGTAGTCATCAGAACATAATATATTATAGTACTGAATCAATCATAAAGCGGTAAAACAGTAAAACAATTGACAAATAAACATTTTGTCAGTTCGTCGACCAAAAAAATACCTTTTCCTAAGTGGGTGCTCTATAGGTAGAAGATTGCCTTCGTTGTCAAGGAAACGTTCAGGCCGGAACTTCCAAGGATCACCCCAGATTTTCTCGTCATGGTGTACATACCACATGTTTGGAAATACCTGAAAAAAGGAAATGCAAACATTTATGAAACTCAACTGGACGAGTGTAGTGTACGAATTGAAGTTTGTAGTTTTTCCAGACGGAATATACGCTTGCAAACAAAATTACGGTTTTTCGTGCAAAAGTGTTCTTCTTGATATTGATCGGGATTTTTAAAATCGATAAAATGGCGTGTACTGTACATATACGGTCTTATCTCATGCAGTTCATCTTCATAATGATCAGATTCGTCAAAAAAAGTCCATAATTTTACATAAAAGTATTGATGTAATAGCAATAAAGTTGATCGTCTCGGCATAAATAACGCATGTTAAAAATAGCGGATGTACATGTCTGACGTCACAGCAAGGGAGGTAAGTCAGTCCATCTTTTAGAAAACGGTGCGTTATTGGACTAGTTACCTGGTGATTTATGACATAAGGCGTAACGTCCAATTGATGCAAATAGTTTTATTCCGCATCTCAAACCATTATCTTTAATATTATAAAGTTTCCAAAAGTGTTAAAATTGACCTTTAATGTGCAGTGATGAATAAATGAAACTACTTAAATCAATTTCATGCATGGATTGTTGTCGTCTGATTGTATCTAATATCTATACGAGATTTAAACCTTTTTGTCTAATGAAGACTACTTCTTCAAATAAAATAAATCAATTTGTATAGAAAAGGAGAGAAACCTAGCGATGGCTTTTGTTGATATCGCTTTTTATTGGCGATAACATGTATGTAGTACCAGGATTTACTGATCTATTTTCGCGCCCGGGGGTCATACTTTGTGAAGTTGCAGGTTTATTAAGTCGCGATTTGGTGGTTTAGTGGTATGTCGACATGCATCTTTGTTTGGTCAGATGCTAGCTGGTTGGTTGTTTTGACAGCAACATCTACGATAAAAGGAAAGGATCTGTTAAAACAAATGGAAAAGTATTAAAAGAAATTATACAATAACAATTTTCTTATCGAAAAAGTTTAGTGAAAACAAAAGAAGCCGATTTTTAATTGGGTAAATGTAAGTGAAATGCCAGTGTTGTGCTGAGAAATTTCCTGTGTGTTATGCGGAATGTATTATTGTGATACGAAGACTCGTGCGTATTATTTGTTGATATTACGATACGGATGATTTCGCGTTGTGGTCCCTTTTTGTGTAACTCATTTATTGCTTAAATCAAGAAGTCTTAACGTGATACGGCTTATTACAAAGTCAGATGTTCAGTGATATACATATTCATAAAATATATAAAAGTTGTTCAACTAATAGTTTGAATTCATATTTATTTACATATATTTCAATCATGAATGCGATAACAGTTTCTAATTGCATAAATCTACTAGATCTGTATTTAAATATAAACATTTCATTAACATCAGTTATTACAACTGTTGGCAAATTCGTTATATTCAACTATTTATAACATAGATATCGTTATATATCAAATCCCAAATCCCTATTAATAAATTCTATAAAATGAAATATGGTTGAACGGTGTCAATGTGGTTTATGTAACTCACGCAGTCGGTATCCAGAATGCTTACCGGTTATTGGAGGCGTTGACTTAGTTCAAACCTAGTTATTTTAGCTCGATTGCAGCGAAAGCCTAAGGCTTATTTGAAACGCTCTCGAGTCCGTTTTTCTCGGACTATAACCAGTACTTGGTGTCTTTGAGGGAGATCTAAAGAACGCTCCCACTGTGGGGATCGAGCCCGTGACCTCCCAATCGTTAGGCGGACACCATATCCACTACGCCACGGCGACTCAATGCGTTTAATTGATATTTACAAAGCCGAAATGTGTTTTTTACAAGATCTAGAGGCCGCTTCAAGTTGTAGAATTACCAAAATCCCCGTTAAAGAACTTTTATTTATTTCAGTACATTACCCAACTTATTATTGTGTAGAACTTTCTTTTATGAAGATTGATAAAATTCAAATGTTTTAAAAACTATTTGGTACTTTCATTTTAAACAATATATTGTTCTTTATCATTTATAATATAGTAATTGTTATATATATATCATACTTTAAATAAAAAATAATGTTCATATTTAGACAAATTATATAATAAAATATATAACATTTTACTAAAGACATATTTACAATGCGGGGAATCACGTGGTTAGATTTGAGAAAAAATGGCCATCGATGCATCGATTCGATGGAGAAATCGAGTCTTCAAACAGGTACATCTACCTTATTACCTACTTGTTTTTAATCGGATGACGCCTATCATAGGGCCAGCCGGAAGANTACTAAAGACATATTTACAATGCGGGGAATCACGTGGTTAGATTTGAGACAAAAATGGCCACCGATGCATCGATTCGATGGTGAAATCGAGTCTTCAAGCAGGTACATCTACCCTATTACTTACTTGTTTTTAATCGGATGACGCCTATCATAGGGCCAGCCGGAAGCAGTTTCAGTGAGTATCAACCGTTTTCCTCTGGTTGGTCTGAGTGTGGGGATTACTTATGCAATATTTTGCGATTTCCTAAACCTTCAATTGACATTGAACACGGACATACGATAATCTAATGTAAAGGCACTGTAAATGTTAGTTTCGTATACGAAATTGGCTATCTGGATCATCACAATTTTATTTTCGATAGGAATTTTATTGCTAGCCTGTTTCGGTGTAGCTGCTTTTTGTTATGGCTTGCAATTATTTGAAAATGTTGTTTTTCCTCCAGACAGTCTTATTAATATTTTTTGGATTGCTGTTTTTGCTTGAAGAAATCCCTTCAGGATATTGTCATTTAAGTGCATGTTCAATTGTTTTCAGAACTATTTCTCATGCTAAAGGTACAAGTACATACAAACACAGGCTTACATTTTACCCAATTACTATACAGTTTGTGACCAGAAAATGAAGTATGAATATGATTTGGCAATGGGAATGTATTTTAACAACTTGCATTTTATTTCCTACAGATTGTGTACTGTGTTTTAAGCTTTCAGAGATCAACTCATCAAGTATTTTTGTAAAAACATTTTTTTTTTGCGAGTGAATAAACTTAACACATTTGATGATGTAGATTAGTAGCATTTTTCGTCACAGGTAAGTATTATCAAGAATATTATTATTGAAATGCTAGTGTTGCATTGGTCTTTTTTCAGTACTCGTTTTTTACATGAGCAGGATAGAGGGCAGACTGTACATATAACCTCAAAGCGGGCATGAAAACCTATGCTATAGCTACAGACACCAACTCAGACACATTTCAATTCAAACGGTAACTAGTTTACATCAACAATCATCAATAAGCTTTGATTCTGTAACTAGCTTCCAAGTCCATATTAAACCATCTTGCTATTTTGACTATTAATGTCTTGTCCAAAACATATTTGANATGATTATTGTTGTAAACTATTTACCGTGTGAATTGAAATGTGAAACTTAAATGACAATATCCCGAAGCGATTTCTTCAAGCAAAAAAGCAATCCATTTAATAGTGATTCGAAAAGGACCTTTACATTGAGTCCGTAGAAATAAATAGTAGTTCATCAAGAACAGTGGATTTTTTATTAGAACTGTGTGATGCATTGGATTTAGTGTATCTAGTGATTTTATAACCTTAAACAAGGATCTAAATAGATATTACAGAAACATTTTGAGAAATTTGGTTGTGTGATAGTGGAACAGTAAGACATTTTACAGTTATATACAGTCTTACAGTAAAGTCTGAAGGTGAGTTAACATGTTAAAAAAATTTATACAAAAGTGCAGTTAAGCCTCAAGTAATTAATTCTGTGTTACATTTTCAACACTTTTCCATATTATAGCTAGCACAATAGATTTTTTGTGCATTCAGCATAACTGCAGTTTTGTAAACAATGTCATAAGTATGCCCTATTGTCAGTGAGTAAGATATTTCACTTTGCACAGTTATCATCTCAGTCTTTTCTCTCCATCTATTCATCTTCTTATCATGATCTTTATTTTTAATCAGTATCTCTCGTTACAAACAGTCTATCTAGTATCTCTATATTTATTTGAAACTACCATTTTGAGACATTTTAGGGATTATTTAAATTCTGTTTATTAAATTTTAACTTTGTGAGACAAGTGTACTCAATATTGACCCCAGGTTATTTGTGAATAAAGTGTCCACATATATAAATCGACCAAATCTTGTTGCTTTGATAGTGAGTTGATCTTTCAATGGTCAGTGTTTTCTTCCACCTTGTGCTGAACATATCAAGCTCAATAAACCTGTTTATAGTGTATAGGTGTGTTGTGTTCATAGCTATACTGGTTTGGTCATGTAATCATGTTTACATGTCATATTTAAATTAAGCTGAGGTGATTCCCATTTTCATTGGCTGATTTTTTGACATACCTGACAATTTGACAGTAATGTGACACGGTTGCTTAGTTACATAGTATTCTAAAGATAGATATAGTAAAAAGCAGCAATGAACTGACTCTGTGAAAGGCTATTTGAGGTCAATGAAATAATAAGTCTGTTACAATAAAAAAGTTTCCGCATTTTTTTTGCGTTCTTGCGGAGACGTACATTATGATAAAGATAGTATACAATTGCTCGAGATGTGGCTCCATCACATACAAAACGGATATCGACTGGACCGACCGGTCGATAGTAATTTAATATATGAATGAGTTGGGATAACTTACTTAAAATCTAGCTAAATCAATAAGTACACAATATCATTTACTTTCAGATTTATTATTGCAACTTTATTGGACGTTGGTCAATGATGATTGTGATAATGATGCCACGTAGACTATATCGTCCTTTCAAGGGGTTGACGTCTATCTATCCGGTTTCACAATGCACAAAACATAGCAAAGCAACATATCGATACTTACCCCAATGTCGGCCATAGAGTGAAAACCATGAGACGACATAAAGGCAATTCATATTCACTGAAATGCATTTGTGCTATTATTTCACAAAACAAAATATGATCGAATACACATGGACTATCAAGAATCATCAAATGACCACGCTTTTTAGTAGACACATACATGCACAACGCCTGATTACTCAAACTATATGCAACAATATGTGACGACAACACTAAGTGTATTAAAATTTCAATTTGAACATGTTCCATGAGATTTATTATCAAAACTCTTTCCTTTTCATCAAAAGAACAACTTATATTGTACTTCAATAATAAATCACTGTCTCGAGAGAACCATGAGAATGTCTTATACGTAATTTAAACATTAATAAAAAATGAGATTTTTTACTTGTTTGACGCTATGGGGTATTCTAAAACTTGCGGAAATATTCGACCATACTCGAAACATGCACTTGTAAATTCAGTTTAAGTCATATAATGATTGACTAGAGAAAAATAAACTATTATCTGAAAAATTCCCCACACAAATGCGCTTAGCCGCGAATGTTCTCTTTAGTACAATTTAATATTTTCCTAAAAGTCAGCCGTTATTGCTAGCATCTCATTCGCAGACACCAATGCTTTTCATCTTAATATATCAAAACGATCACAAACAATTAATAATTTAAACCTCGACGATGCAAATTTTATTTTTCCCTGATGGATAATCGTTGGATAATTTGATTTATTTGGTCTTTGACAAAGAGATTAAATATGACAATTTATAGTTTACGCCTTTTAATCTGTCAACTTTCAACAAATTAACGTATTTTCATTATGAAACATCGGTTTCATTTTAATATTTATTATATAACAAATATGCGATGTTCATCAAAACTGTTCATAAAAACGATGATCAAATCACTTTATGATTGAATTGTAAGGTTTGAGTATTACCGTATACCACTTCATAACTATGCTTAAACATGCCTAAATGTGTGTTGTACTATAGTATTTCGTAAATTAAAGAAAATATTACTTAAGTAATGACCTGGGCCCCTATTTACCTTTTGTAGGTCACAACAGCCTCTGATCAGTTGCCAAGGTTGAAGGCTACCGGGTATTATAACGGCGGTCAAAACTGAGTGCAATCAAGTGTCACATAATTTATATATACGTATATAATAATGGTTTGAACTTGATGTATATTTGGTATTTGACGTCAGATTGCTTTTATCTACATAGATTGTTCCTATTATACCTCTGGATTTGTTACTGACCACACCCAACACAGATGAGCAATCAAGGGCCATCTTGGAACTCTTGTTTGTAAATTGTGACCATTAAATATTATTTACAAGAGTTCGCTCATGTACCATAATTTGCAATACATTAACATATAGAGCACACTTGTTCGCACAATGTCTTCTATGGAACACAATCTTATAATGAAGAATAAACCAATCATGTAACGATAATGTTTCTGAGTTAAAATTCGTAATCTGTCTTAACGAGTTTATGCATTATAACTGAAGAGTAGGTTTTAAGAATACGATTGACAAATAACTTAACACTGTGACGAAAAGCATACAGGTACATTCGATGTACTTGCATTTATTACAACTACTACGTTATACGTTACAATTTTGCAATCAATTTAGAACACTGTTAGCTAACGTTTTTTATACAGTGATGTTGATATTGGCAGAGAGCGAGTGTTTCTAATGTAAATCATTGGTTCTGTGGCCGCATCTGTGCTTTTAAAAATCAATTTATATAGGAACGAATAACGAGTGATATAGTTAGTTCGAGTGAAGGTTCAGTCATTTGGTTCAATAATTTTGGTGAAATGAATATCTCAGGAAGCGGTACGGAAGCAAGTACCATGTTAAAGCAGATAACTGAAGTGATCCGTGTGTTTGCGATCCTCGGAATGCCGATAGTAGCGTCGTCGATTTCGGCAATGTGCTGATAATGATAGTGGTAGCGAAGAACAAAGTTACTACAACCAGTATTTTGTTCGGAATTCTTGCAAGCGTAGATTTGTTAGCGACATGTATTGATCCGCTGATGAGAATCATTACTACCATGTTAAGTACCACGGCGCGTACATTTTTAACTTCAGAGGAGTTCGGAAGACTTCATCGGTTCTTAAGTGAGACGATTTCTGCCTTGTCGACGTGGACACTGGTTGTCATAACGGCAGAGAGATTTTTAAGTATAACGATGCCGTTTAAAGTTAAAGAGGTGCTGACGGTGCCAAGGGTGATACTTGCGGAGATTGCGACATCTATCGCTGTTGTAGTGGTGCAATACATGCGACTTTTCATCGCAGTCAAATATGTGATAGTGGACAATTATATGCATATCTTCCCAAGAAGTATCACTTGAGAAACATTTTTTGTTATTTCTGACTGGGTATGTTTTTCAGTTATACCACTCATCGTCATAATTACAGCAAGTGTCGTAATATGGATAAAGCTTCGGACACCGATTGGACAGAGTAAAACTCAATCCTCCAGGTTTCGTTCAGTGACGACAAATCTTCTACTGACCAATGTTGCATTTCTTTTAACAATGATTCCCCAAAAACTAGTCGCTCTGGGTTTTATTTACAATAACGGGAGATTTTCGTTTAATTTGTTTCAACAGATGACCATCTCACTCTCAGTCAATTACCTTGTATACCTCAAACACGCTCTTAACTTTTACTTGTATATTTTGAGCGGTCGGAAATTCAGAGAAGACGTAAAAAACTTATTCTCGAGCTCGACATTGCGTAAAAAATAAAAAATAAAAACTTTAATTGCTGATGTTAAATTCGTTTACCGATTTTTGAAAGGCGTAATAATATTTGTGTAACAGGTTGCGTCGCTTATTGTAGGAAAGGAAGAGTAAGAAGTTATGCATTATTTTAGTATACAGTGACTGGTCAAAATAAAGATTCTAAAACGGAACAAAGATATTTCAAACTTCGGTAATTAAACATTCAATATAAAACTATATTTAATGATTCAATTAATAACAATTATTTGACCAAAAGACTATCATTACAGTCCTCAAACAATATATACCTATTCATATCATGCATAACATTTCTAGAGGTTCGGGTAATTGTTCTACTAGAGTAAGCCTGGTTACCTGAAACAAGCAGTGGTTTACGATGTGCTGTTTCCATAAAATTATTTGCATGGTGCATTTATGATTCATGAAGTATGGTCGATTTCGCTCTTAAAGGACCCGTGTTTGGATCATGGCGATGGTAAATTGTAGATTTGGAATTTTTACTTTATTTTATAATAATTTAAGATTATTCCAAACATTGTACTCCTTTGTAGTAAATACATTTAATGATCAAATGATTTTTTCAAACATTTCCTAAATCGGCGAAGTCCCGTGTTTCTTTAATATAAACTTTAAATATGTACTTTATTGTACTCGTGTATTAATGATGTCATTTGTGCATTGTTAATGAGTGAACATATTTAAAGAAAACGCCAACTTTGTGTAAGTTTTGTACCGCTAGTGTAGCATTGTTGCTAAATTAAATTGATTGTATAATCATTTAATATTGTTCCAAACATTGTAATGTTGTGTAGTAAATACATTAGATGATTTAATGAGTTTTCGCAAACTCGAGAATCGGCGAAGTCCCATTATTTGATGTAAACTGTGTTATACGTACTATAGTTTGCCATTCTAAGAAATATGCTGTTTGTGTTTTGTTTATAACTGAACAGATTTAAAAGAAAATACCCACTTATTGTAATTGTTGAACCGCTACTGTAGTGTTGTTTCTTACATTACTTGATTTTTATAATAATTTAATATTGTTCCAGACATTCGGGGAAGTCCCATTTTTCTATATTCACTATTTCATATGTACTATATTTTGCTCTTGTATTAAAAATGTTGTTTATCTATTGTTATTGAGTGAACAGATTTAAAAGAAAATATCAACTTTCTGTAATTGTTGTACCGCTAGTGTAGTGTTGTTGCTTACATAACTTAATTTTCCTTATTATTTAATATTGTTCCAAACATTGTATTTTTGTGTAGGAAATACATTAAATGAGTTTTAAAGTCTCGAATATCGGGAAAGTCCAATTTTTCTATATTTTCTATTTCATATGTGCAATATTTTGCTCTTGCATAAAAATATGTTGTCTGTCTATTGTTAATGAGTGAACAGATTTAAAAGAAAACATCAACTTTCTGTTATTTTTTTACCGCTTGTTGCTTACATTACGTGATTTTCATAATTATTTGATATTGTTCCAAACATTGTATATTTGTTAAAGAAATACATTAAATGAGTTTTTAAAGTCTCGAAATTCGGGAAAGTCCCATTTTTCTATATTTACTATTTCATATGTGCTATATTTTGCTCTTGCATTCAATATGTTGTTTGTCTAATGTTAATGAGTGAACGGATTTAAAAGAAAATATCAACTTTCTGTAATTGTTGTACCGCTAGTGTAGTGTTNAAACACTACTTTAGACCTCGTCTCAATTCAAGATTTTAACGAGGTCGAAGAGAAAATATCGTTTACGGCGATACTATACCTTGTATGGGACGATGAGCGACTTGTTTGGGACCCCAAAAATTACGGTGGTATTAATAGCCTTAATATTCGAGTCAACGAGATTTGGGCTCCGGAAATGGTGCAGACAAACAGTGTCGAGAAAATATACCGTCTCTCCGAGGACTGGCATGCAGTGAGAGTCACTAACTCGGGGCGTTGCTTATATTATATAGGCAACGTGTTTACTTCGTCTTGTGAAGTCGACGTTACTTTCTATCCATGGGAAAAACAGAAATGCGAGTTAGACTTTATGCCGGCGTATTACGAACAGAGTAAGATGCTTGTGTTTGCGTCCGATAGCGAAGTGTTGCTGACCTACTACTCCGAGAATGGCGCGTGGGATCTTGTGCGAACCGCTGTGAGAACACAATTAGACAATTACATGGTGGTGTTCGAGTTCGAGATAGAGAGGAAGCCGCGATTTGTGATAGTGAATATGATACTTCCATTGATATTAATGTCCGTGCTGAATATCATGGTCTTTTTGATCCCCACACAGTGCGGAGAGCGCATCAGCTACTGCCTGACGGTGCTACTGTCCATTGCGGTCTTCCTGACGATCGTTAGTGACAACCTCCCAAAAAACTCGAGCCCGATGTCGCTGTTCAGTTACTATCTGTTGTCCTTGCTCGTCATCAGCGTCGCCATCACGCTCGCTGCCATATGCAGCCTGCACGTGTACCACAGAAGTGACAAGCAGCCGGGGGCCGTATGGAGAGCCATCGTCAGGTGTCTGAGCTGCTACTGTGTCCCGCGGACAGCGCCAGACAGTGCATACACGACTAATCGGAGCGACAATGACATGTTTGAGCGCAAAGAACACGCTCGTTCCCGCGAAATGAATTGTATGCCGTACCCGATACACACTCGTCGCGGAGTAATCATATACCGGCCAATATATGTTAGCAGGGTTTGTCTCCAAATCGTCTGGAGACCACAAAACGTCAGGAAACGCGCGACGATGAATCCACATGGGCGGATGTGAGCATTGCGTTGGATAAAGTATTCTTCGTGTCTTTCGTTCTTTTGTTACTAATTGACACGCTGTTCTTTATGTTGATTATTTACCACAACGTAACACTGTGAAAGTGTAACAGTAAACGCGTTTTATTCCATGGTTCGAAAAAGGGACACCGAAATTTCAACATAAGGATGTAGGTGTAATTAAAATATGATATACATTGTTTAAAAAAATGATGCTCTTGCTAATTAATATATTTTAAAATTTATATGTTATATGGTGACACTATGTTTCTTTTCTAGTTTATGTGTTAGTGTCAGAAATATATCTTGTATTTGTATAGCAATTGTTCCCCACTTAGAGGACCAGTGCTTGCGATGAGCTAGGATACGCATCGTTGGTATTTTGTAGTGGTTTTCGTCGGAATACTTTCTATCGTAAATCTCAATATGACATAATGTAGATGTATTTATTAAATTGAATGATTTGGAAACATCCCTTTCCATACTTAACCTTTCTATACGGAAATATCAGCTCTGCGGTTGCAGTTTTAGGCGTATCGCATCAATATGCACTATGACAATGTCTCGCATGCATACAAAATAAACTTTTATCAAAATACATGCTTTTCTCTTTCGTTTGATATTAATTTGGCATTGTTTCTATTTCTTGCGGAACAAAGTCAAAGGCATAAACAGACAGACAGACAGACATATAGACAGACGGACGGACTTATCAATAACGAAAAGGCTATAACCCCATGAAAAAAACATTCAGCCAGAACTGACTCGCACTATGAGCATGTCCATCTTATTAGGATGCTGATTAAGACCCATGAAAACCCATTTCCATCAAAAATACAATTCGAACGGACGGACAAAGGAGGCGACTTAATGCTCCATCTGAGCAAAGAAAAAGATAACAATCGCATTGAAATATTGTCATCGGGCATATAATTGTCAGAGAAAAAGAGAACTTAAAAACTCCCAGGTGTTATTTGTATATGATGAAAGTTCAAAATGAGTCGCACAAAAACATTATGTTGACGCAAATCGTAATCATTAAGTAGGTAAAACAAAAAAAAACATATTGTACAAACAATAAAATTATTTATAACATGGACAGCATAACTATACGAGATAAATGAACATGTTTGGCCAGATAGCTTATAAAATTTCAATCAAATTATTGCTGCTCAAGAGGGTTAACGATACCATCAAACTTTGTACAGCGGTACGAAAATATGTCACCCAAGCATTCGCTATGAAATAATCAACGTAAAATAGAAATGACAAAGTTTGTAAACATTTGCGGCATAGGTTTGCATTTGTTCTCCCAGCTTCCCTGTAGCTCCTACCACCCGTTAACAAACATCAAAAAAATTCTGACATACTGCTCAAACAGTTGTTTTATTTCCAAGTGCATTAGCTCTTTGTCGACAGCTTCTTATATCATCAATAATCACTATTGGCGTGTTGCTGAAAGGCAATCTCGTACTCCCTGCAACAGAACTCACTTAGACAGACGTTTTCAGATAGGGACACTGCAATAACAGCCGACTCACGTAAATATCTGAATATTTCTTTAAAGATGTGGCTCCCAATTAAAACAATGTCTATCAAATGTCTACAAATTCTTCGTCTTGGTGTGCATAACTCAAAAACACAGTGAATATCAGTTGATTACCATTGTCATTTAACATCGCTAATCTATCTTGCCTTCTATAGTTTGTTTTTGAGATTTTACGCCAACGCCGCACTGATAGAAACCCAACGATGACATCTATAACGACTGTTCCAAAAATGCACCGCCTGATATGATTGCACGTTGGAAATTCTTTTTTTCACTGCGGCACAGACTTTCTAGTTCATAGCGAAATTCAAACGTAAGTTGAATTAAGTTGGGTGGATAAAAAGACTTATGACAACCAACTGCTGATATATTCAAGATATGATTAGAATATTGAAACAAATCATTGATGTTGTTTAGGTGGACCATATGTTGAGCATTTGAAGGCGATTTGCCCCAGATTGATCCATCTACCATTCACAATTGCTTGCATTGTCAGCTTTGTTTGCAGTGCGATTGTCTTTAACTGATTTCCACTTACATCCATCATTTTCATTTCATTCTTCAAATGTTGTAATTCAATATCGATTGAAGTTAGTTTTTTGATGAAATATCTATGACCCTCAGCTTAAAATTAGCATTAAACATCGCTCGTGGGATGGTATTGAACCCGTTGTTAGCTATACGAATAACTTCCAAATGAGCAAACGTCTTTAACAACTGTTCAAACTCCATCGGGCTATTCTCCAGCATATTATGTAATCTGTTGGAGGATATATTAAGTGTTTTCAATTAGAACAGACTTGACGAAGCCTTCACATGTAAATAGTCATTATAATTATGAGACATGTCTATGAATTCATCATCATCTTCAAGTCCTAAGATATAATGACGAACCTATAGTCGATGTTTGCATCCATCGACTATAGGTTCGTCATTATATCTTAAGTACACATTTTTTCTGATACGTATGATTGGTTAGGAGGATAAAATAATATATATAAAGTTATATTTGTTATATCGGTTATCTTGAATTGTTCAGTTCCACAAATTCCATCTAGCACAAAGCTTTCAAACTTTGGGTAACTATAGTAGAATTGCTACGTTTGAACTTCGACGATCTTGTCGCGCCATATAAAGTGACGACGAGATCCAAAATTCCGCCAACACATAAAGCCTTGCAGAGCTAGTCGCTCTTCATACGGGCCAGATACATCTTGTACCCGAAGATTGGGAAACACTTGCGCAGACGTGATCTTTGAGCTGTCATCGTGAATAATTGAAATAATTGGAATAATAATTGAAATATCAGAAATATTTAGCACTTCAAGACTTCTGTAGCATTTGTTTAAATCATTAAAATTACAACTTTCCACCGTCGACTGGGAAAAGTCAAAGACTTTAACAGGTCTATTGAACAGGTGTCCGATGAAGCGACTCCTGACATTTAAGAACTTGCCATAAATGTTTATCAGTTTAACTGCTTAGAGTTTCGGTCACAAATTCATGTCATCAAATTCATTTAGAATTTCAAACCGTGCACCAATGTAATAGTTTTGAAGATAAAGGACTCGGAATTTGGTTAAACTGTAAACAATGCCATAATTATAATTGATGAAGAAACCACCGATTACGACAAAAACAACGAGACTCGACAGTTTATTAAAGCATGCAGCAATAAACGTCAGATTTTATCTAGGATAACTGTCTACATATGTTGTATTGTCCACTAATGTGTGATTCTAAATAGATTCCCAGCCTGGAGCGTTAAAGTCGGTTAATGTTACGGTCAATATAAAGAAGTGAGACTCCAGAAGCCCCAGCATGATTGCATTTCTATCATCACACCTTCGTGGTCCTTTATTTATGGCAAGGAACCAATTGCCAAAACAGAACAGTACGGCACAAAACGAAACAACATATACACATAGTAGAATTAAGCTGGGGTCACCGCCTTGGAACGGTCAATACTAAGCACTGGGGGTTTAAACCGGTTATAGAGCGCTCAACCTCACTCATGATACATATAAGTGTAAATAAAATTTAACCTCATAGCATTGCAACTCAAATTAAACAGTAATAAAAGGTAATTAAAACGCATTCAATTTAATTACTATTTAATTACTCAATGGTAGGAAGAAGACCAGAGCAACAGAGTTACAACTTATTGAGGCACGATGAAATGAACTAACGAACACTTATCCTTGTTTTTGCACTGCGAAATTCCTCGACGAATATAGATCGAAAACGTGACCGTGCATATCGATGTAACGTTATCATCTTAAACAAAACACGGTATTTATTGTGATGAAATTAAAGTCAATACATGTGTAAACAGCATGCGTATAAAGCACATTTTGTTTGTGTATGTATGGAACTCTGGTTTAGACCTTTCACAAAAGTGTTCAATGAAATTTGTTCTGTCAGTCAATAAGAGTGCTATGATGTAAAGAAGATTTCAACACATCTATAAGATCTCGAAATTTCGACCGGGTTGTTTTATCAGCGCAGTTAATAATTTTTAATATTTTGCTTGATTTAAAATCAAATCTATACATGTGTATTTCAAATGGTAAGTTTATCACTATAAATAGGCTAATTTCTGATGTATGATTAAACAAATAGCAACTTAAACAAAATTGACCTAGAAAATGCAATTGCACGCACAATGCTCGAGGTCAATATGCCGCTTGTTAAGGTACATGATAAAAAAGGATTAACATGACACAAACACTATATAAATAGTAAAAAATCATTCATATGCCACTAAGTTCATGCAAAGTGGGCATTCCCATATTCCTTATACGTAATTTAATTCATGAATTAAACTACGTTTGGTTTGGTGTTGATTCACTAAAGAATTCGTAGTATGATTTATCTTTAATATTTAACAGTTTTTATTAGCTTGAATAAGGAATAAGGAACTGTTCCTTATTTCTTCCTCGAATAAAAAATTAGGAAGTAGGCAAAAGGAACCAACTTACTCTCCATATTTTAATGGATGTTTAAATCAGCAGAAGAGGTCCTTGGGAGAGAGAGAAGGAAGAACAAGCCGAGGGTGACGACCGAGATCATAGACCTCTACGACAAACAAATGAGCTAAGGCATGAGAAGTACACCAGCCAGGACTCTAGGACGGAACACCAAAAGCAAACAGGGAGGTGAGGAAGAAAATGAAAGAGGCCAAGGAGGAGTGGATTGAGAAGCAATGTGTCCACATTGACCACAGGCAACAATAAGAAGGCCTACATCACCTTCAATACCCTCACAAAGACCAGTCAGCCCAAGGCCAGTTTTATAGCAGACGTTTACGAGAACCTCATGAGAGTGCCGCAGTCCTGAACAGATGTACTGAATACTGCAGCGACCTTTACAACTACCCGCTTCAACTTCACCCCAGTCTCCTTAAGAATGATCCCAGACCAGAGGCCGACGACGAAAGTTCGCTTATACTAAGGGCAGAGGTGGAGGAGGCAGTTTGCTGTCTGATGGCAGGAAAATCTCCGGGAGTGGACAACGTACCTTCCGATCTGATTAAGCAGGGAGGAGAGGCAACGACTGCAGCAATGACAGCAGTTTGCCAGACGATCGGGAAGGAGAAGAAGTTACCCAAGGAGTGGACTCAGTCTCTTTACGGAAAAAGGGCAACTTTAATCTGTGCCACCATCTGCCTTATCAGCCATTCCAGCAAAGTCATGCTACTCGTCATCCTCAACCGACTGAAAAGTAAGGCCGAGGAATCGCTGGCGGAAAACCAGACTGGATTCAGAGTTGGACGGAGTACAGTGAAACAAATCTTCAACTGCAGAGTCATCATTTAGAAACACATGCAACACCAACGTGAACTCTACCACAACTTCATCAACTTTAAGAAAGCGTTCGACCGCGTGTGGCATGAAGATGCAATATTTACGAAGGGCTGGTGCAAGTCATCAAAAAATTCTACCTAACGCCAGCCGCGCAGTACTTCTCAACCGACATATATTTGACTTCTTCAGAACATCAGTGGGCGTCCTTCAGGGATGTCTGCTATCCCCCGTTCTGTTTAACCATTTCCTTGAGAAGAAAATGATAGAGAACATACAAGACCGACCACCACACACTCCATCGGTGGCATTTGCGGTACCTGCAGTGAATTCCAAGACTTCTCCAACATACTCTATAAAAGAGCGGGAGCATACGGGATAGAGGTCAGCACGGAGAAGTCGACTATCATGGTGAAAAGCACAATAAACAGCAGTGCAAACATCATCATGAACGGCAAGAAGCTGAAAGACATGACCAGCTTTAAGTACTTGGAGCAGTCCTGTCCAAGGATGGTACCAGTACCGCTGTGGTCCGTATACAAATTTCCATGGCGACCGCAGCGATGGTCAGACTGAGCAGGCTGTGGACATGCAGCTCCATCAGCTTTCCCACCAAGTACAGGCTATACAACTCCCTCATAGTGTCCATGTTACTGTACGGCTGCGAGACATGGACACTTCATGCGGACACATAACGCAGGATACAGGCCTTTGAATACCGCATTCCCTACATAGAGCACAAGACCAAATATGTCCGGAACATGAGAGCAGCAGATGTTGGCCCACAAGAACCCCTTCGTCGTCCCTCATTTCCACCCAACGGCCAGACCGGTCAAGGGAATAATGAGGAATGATGATGCTTTCTATGTTAACCGCTACATTTTTTTTAATTTACTTAGTTTGTGTTGCTAGACGTTATATGTTTACCCGACATTTTACGGTTGCTGGTAGTCTTTAACCTTTTTACAAGTGCATGTTCTTTAGGCCACTAATTGTTGTATATATCTCTTGTGTTGTCTGACTGTTTAAGGCCGCAGTGACACTGTTTTGCTTATATAGTGCACGCTCTTTTACTGGGTACTATTTTGTTTTGTTTTGTCTTTTTGTGTTGCTTTACATTTTATGGTGACATGGCAGTTTAAGACTTCAGGTAGTCTTTCACTTTTTACCAATCAATGCAATTATTAAGGTCAATATTTGTTGTGTGGAATGTCAGGCGTATAAATTGTACATAAATGCTGCTGCTTACTTAGCAACGTTTAAAAATAGCACAACAAGACAAGCTGATCTACATGATAAATCAACACGGGCGTTTAAAGTTTAGAAAATTGCATTAAAACAGTCTACTGAAGATACGAAGACAGTCATTTCAAAATCAAAAGAAAATGATCGAATAATTAATCAAATGTTTGGTTTGTCTCCGCTCCGCCAGTTACGTTTGATAAATCGAGGTTTATCCAAGTGAACAATGTATGAAGATGCTACCGAACTATGTAGACATATTTTAGCTCACGTGACAATGTTAAACACGTGGAAGAAAAAAAAAATAGGACCATAATTTGATTTATTTGGCTTTGTTGAACAGATCTGGAGATAATAGGACAGTCGAAATATGAACATAGTGGAACCTCGATTACGTATAGAAAAAAAAGGTTTCAAAACTTGCGTGATTATGAGCCTTACAACGCGAGCGGCAAAGAAAACAGCCTAGAGCCATTTAAATCGGACTATTGTAATGACTTAAGTGTGCCGTGCCTTATGGCGTCGTTTGTAATCTGTAGTCCTATCCAAAAGTCTTTGTTGATTATATTCCTGACAATGATGATATTGATTTTAGTTTTTTGGAATATTACCATAGTCCTTTAGACACACGAACAAATTTATGGTCGGAAATTATGCTTAATAATTTAAAATACACATATGACCCTTTCTAATAATTTAACATTTATTAAATAAAAATTACTTCATATATTGCAAGCCCTTTCCCACAATGTTGATTCGGCAGAGCAGCAATGACTGCAGCTAAGCGGGAACATGGCAGATGGATCGCTATGCCATGTTTGATCTTTTTTTTTAATTTTGCTTTTCTTGCTTTTCTAGCAATAACTCTTTTTAAATTACTGTTAACATTTTCGAGTAAATCCGTTTAAAAATTAAACAAATGATGCTGCTTGCCGGGTCACATTGATTGACTCAAATTCTGATGTCACAGATGTCTGGTCATTAAACACAATTTATGATACCTCCATGTTTGCTCGTGTAGCAGAGTCCGTTCAGTGTATAAACTTTTCATTACCACCAAGGACAATGCATGAATAAGATTGTATGCACACATATTTTTTTTATGTCAGTGTACGCTTTCTAAATCATAAATGTTCTGTTNCTGCCCTTTTCAAAGGCAAAACATATATATATATATCTTAATTTTTTTTTATTAGCGTTGCATATATATAACAACATTACACTTATTTTCTATATGTCTGCGTTGTTATTATTTCTTGCGCCTGTCAATGTACGTATCATGAAATTAGCTAGCTTTTGAGGAACAAAAACACACAAATCTACTGGTACAAAAGCTGGCTGATTTATAATTCTTTCAAAATGACATACCATGTCGACCGTTATTATGTGAAGATACTACCATTGGTGAATAAAATGGGCTAGCGTTCTTAGTGATATTAATAATTTTTGGATTTAACTTGTCTGTGAGCAAAGTAAGTCACCTTTCGAAGTTCTTGTGATATTTTGTTTACACATTACTGTTTATCGCATTTCACTAATGCAGCGACAACCAATGATTTTTGGAGAATTTCAAGATAAGTATTTTTTCTAAAACAAAACGTTATTTGTTATAGAAATTGAGGAATGAAATAACCAAAAAAAAAATATGCATTAATACCAGATTGAATTTCTCATTCAGCCATAAGAAAACATTGACGAATTTCATTTATTAAATAAAACTGTAATGTGTATCACAGGAACTTCGAAAGGTCATGGTAGCCTATTTTACTTTCGTTTTCGTTTGAAAATATGTTGTTGTTTTCTGTAATTATTTTGTACATGTAACCATACAGAGTAAAGTTGATTAAAAGAATAAAACTTACCCTGCTTACAGACAAGTTAAATCAAAATAATATTAATAGCATCAAGCTAAAATCGGTATCAACATGTGTTGAAGTGTTGTTTGTGTCTATAAACTTGTCATGGCCAAATTCGATAAATGGGTAGAAACAAGTTAGTTCATGCAAATTAAAAGGTCAAAATCAACTAATTGTTTGATAGACAATTCCTTCCATGGCCAGTCTGTGCCGATTTTTATATTACTTAAAAACGCTTAACAGTAAAATCACAGAAAACATTAGGTAATCTAAACAAAATAAAGCGCAAGTTTAGCGACGTCATTTCAAATGAGTTTTTCTGATTATGGCGCTTGCCGAATTAGTACCAAAAAGCTCAGAACACGCCACATATAAATAGTATACATACAATCCCCACATACACTTATTAAAACAGCAATTATGTACCTAACCAATTAATTTATGTCACAAAGCAGTAAAGTCTTACTTTATATTTTCCAAAAAAAGTGTTGGTAAACAGAAATAAAACTGGAGCATGTTGAAAAGGCACTAATGATAATATATAAGGCATTAAAAGTACATTCGCATGCATATGTGCCCACATACACTTACTATAGGCCTCTACACAGCAAAGAAATTGCAACAAAATGGCTGGAAATTAGGTTTTTTGTCACGAAATAGAATTATAAAGTTGCTGCTCACATAAGGTTTCCTATTCTTCTCCTAATGGAATCCAGTTTTTTCCCAACATGGTCATTAAAAACGCAAATTTCTCCACAAGAAATTATTTTCTGGAGAAACCCTGCTGAGAGGTTATGGAAGACATGTGTAAGGTTGTATAAATCATTTAATTATTATAGTGGCTTGCAAATTAAAGCAGTTTGGCTCCCCTAAATGCCTGAAAATGGCCCATTTTGCCCGATCTTCTACTTCAGGGAGACACATTTTGGTCATTTTTTAAGAACAATTTGTCAGGATTTTGTCTACATGTAGGCCAATACCTTTGTTATCAATGTTAATAAACAGTTGTTTCAAATTGGACTTTGACATTTTTTAATTTTTCGAATGTACTTACCCAATGTAAATATATGCAGAAATACACAATGCTGCTTGAATGGTATTACGCTGCTCACAAGGTATAGGGTTTCCTGGGGTGTTACTGATAGAAGAAGTACGTTTATCTTAGTTACCGTAAGTCGTTTACATATGTTATAAGGGATGTGCAATTAACGATTTCTTTTTTTTTTCGTGTGTTTTTCAATACGGGTGCAACAGCTTTTGCGAATTTGCTGCTGTTGCTAATTTTAAAATAAGTTATACTCAGCCAAACTGACGGTTAATGGCTTTGGACTAACATTGAAGCTGGTTGTGTTATTTATACGTGACTTGTTCTGAGAAAACTGGGTAAAATGATTGTGCGTAAAGTGTCATCTCAGATTTGCCTGTGCACATGCTAATCCTGGACGACACTAACCGCCTTACCTGGATTTTCGCAAAGAAGAGACATCATTTAAACGAAAAATTCCATAAACGTGGAAATTGTCGTCCCTGACTGCGGACTGCACAGGCTAATCTGGGATGACAATTTACGCACAAGAATTTTGCCCAGTTTTCCCAGAACACGACACATACTAGAATTTCAATGTGTATCATCATAATCGTAATCATCATTATCATCATCGTTATCAGAATCATAATCACCATTAGAAACAGGATCAGAATCAGAATCTTAATCAAACTATTTTAAATTATTGATATTCATGTATATAACAAAATAAACACTTGATTTTTTTTTATTTAATGTGTTTAAATAAATTGTCTTTATATATTTGTCTAAACATGTTAATACTAAATACTGTTCTTTGATGACTGATAAGCAAATTATAGGTTTGTGTTATTTTGATAACAATACTATAATTGTTCTTCTTTGATTTTATTAAAGTACGTGTCAAACCCTGATTAAACTAAATAATATGCGTGTCATTCCAGTCATTTACATATGATTTCACCTAACTGTAATTTAAAATATTAACATGCACAATGCAGTAGAAATAAGTCAATATCCCTTGCAGACGCACTTTCCGAAACCTGTCGACCATTAATTAATGTGTTCATACTCAAAACATTGATGAGAGCATAGGTAGCGACGTGGGCACAATGTGCTATTCTATGACATAATATCTGAATCGCAAATATACGATATTTTACTTACAATTATGCTTTGGCCGGTAGATTTAATTAAACAAAACAACCTGATAACTCTGCTATAACAGTAAGTCAGTACATGTATATGCTGTCAGTGTTGGCAGTGTATCTAGAGCTTTAGGCTGTACAGCGCTTAACCCTTTGCATGCTGGGATATTTGTCTTCTGCTAAAATGTTGTCTGCTGAATTTCTAAAATTAGCATTTTCTTCGATTTTTTTTAAAGACTTCTATCAGAATAGCAAACAGTTTGGATCCTGATGAGACACCACGNCTGGAAATCTATCATCAAAACAACTGGCTATCCGTCTGCTTCAAAAACTGGGGTCGTGAGGAAACGGAAGTCGTTTGCAAACAACTCGGTTTTCGAGAGGGCGCTGCGAGTTCTGAAAAGGATGAAACGTTGATGGATTCTTATTCGATGAACAACGTCACGTGTACCGGAAGTGAGAACAGACTCGACGCATGCGCATTTTATGAATTTTCATTCAAAGGCTGCCCATCTTCCGAATATGTTTCAGTGCACTGTATTAAGTTTTCGTTATTTTTTGTGTATTTTACAATATTAAGAAATCATATACAGCATTATATGTTTTAAATCCGTGAATTGAATACTGGGAATTGCGTCCGATAAACAGAATATACGTGGTTTGCTTTTAACACAAATACTTTCTAGATAATTGCAATTATTTAATTTCCTTTAATTGCTTCAAATGCATTTTAGATTGCATCTTTATTTATTAAAATGTATGTAAGGCTAACGACACATCAAAACAACCATTCTAGATTTCAGATGTACTTAACATGCTAAATGAGATATATATGTGTATCATTATGCTATATTAGAATACATTGTGAAATATATTGAAAAAAAACATACTCGGTAGTTTTATTGGTGATGTAAGATTGTTGTCCAATAATAACAATAACAGATATTATTTATTATTGCTTGAAATGGTATAACACATATTGCACAGACTGGAAGACAGACAAAACGTGTTAATGGTCCTTGCTTACAGCAATCGTTTGGTTCTAAAAAGACAAGCTAGAGAAAAATGTTCTCAAAGTTTCATCAAATGTATGTTTTTGTCCTTCGTTCTTGCGGCCGTCGAGTCTACGGGTGCGGGGTCTGATACAGTGGGTTGTGACAAAATGGATCACGACCGGTAGGCCAATGACACGTTTATGTTAGGTCGCCGTTGCGAAGTGGATATGGTGTCCGCCTAGCGACCGGGAGGTCATGGGTTCGATCCCCACTGTGGGAGCATTCTTCATATCTCCCTTACATACACCAAGTACTGGTTCTGCCCAGGAATCGGACTCAAGAGCGTTTCAATAAGCATTCGGCTTTCAATGCAATCGAGCTAAAATAAATAGGTTCAGACTAATCTCGCGTTTATATTTATATATTTTACGCTTCAATCCGAATTTTATTAATTCCACATGACAATCTGTATACACGTTATGAACTACTTATGGGGCATGCATTTCAATCTTTATATCAGTATAAATGTATCGATGTGAATGTGAGGGTTGTCGCGCATGCAGGAGTTTTGCAAAGGAAATTCACTGAAAGATGAATCGATTTTATGCCTCCGCTCGCAAAATAAGGGCATTTGGATGACTGAACAGGTAGCCGTCTGATGGCTGTACAGTGTTTGTCCGATACCTCGACGAAAATTGAACATTGCTCAGTGCCTTTCGTATAATATGCCGCCACGATTTTAATCGAAATTTGACGATGTTCTAACATTTTAAAACCTACGTCCGATCAAGTAAAAACATATACCCTCGACGATCTGACAGTGTAAGACTAAACTTGAAAATATATATCACTAGGTGTGTGTTAATTCGTTAAACTTCGACTGGCGCCATCCAAATATCATTCAGCGATTTTTTTATATATAATTATTATACGTTACATACGCTTTCAAGCCTATGGTTGGCTCATAGGACTACAGTAAATGCAGACTTTTAAAATAACAAAATGTGTAAAGTATTCTTTTTTAAATCATACATTATCAGTTCGACACAATGCTTCAGTTGTGTGAATAAGCTGATAATTGCTGTAGTAAATACAATGGGTAGTGTCCATCTTTGCACTACTACTTCGTTTTTTTGTTATTTGAGCCAGTGGCCCGTTACACCTTTCTGAGATGTGATCAGATGGTTTATCAAGGTGTGAAACTTGATCGGGTTGAACATTGGTTGTTGGGATATTGAAATGAATGGATTTGCAGTGCACCTGATAAGGTAAATATAAATGTTTATTACTTATGCCTAATTTGCGCATGCTTTGCAATTGACACAGTGCTTGTAAGTGTGATTAGTTTTTAAAAGTTTGGTTGAGGAAAATGAAAACAAAAACAACATATTTATCACGTAAAACGCAAAAGAACGAAAAAATAATGTGTTGACTAAAATACCGCTAAAAGTAATGAAAACAACAAGTATATTACCGAATTTAAGCAGAACATATACAGACATTTATATGTTTGTTGTTTTCCACATGGAAGCGATTGCCATTTAACAATCACTTGTGCGCCCAAATATGTATGAGTAATTTTACGGAATCCACTTCTTTTGAACTTTCAAAGCCGACAATTTTTATCGTTAATAAAAGGGTGTCGCGCTGCAACTTATAATTTGGAAAAATTATAGCACATTGTGTTTTGGAACACTTTAAAACTTTAATCGATAGATTTGGTTAAAACATATTGGCGACACGTCATTTGTCTGTATTCAATACACGTAGTGGGTGTCATCTCTAACATATTTTTTTTTCGAACAGCTGTACGTTTATTTGGATACAGACAGTAACTCGCGACGGGATCGGAAACACCACGACCAACTGCTGGAGCCCACAGTTAAAAGACTGAAGTATGGATCGTTGACATGTCATCCCTGCCACTGCTGTAAATACAAAGATAAGTGATTTTTTTTTAAATTGACGTTAGACAGGTGTGCTTAAAGAGATAATTGTGATGTGCGATTGTCGTTGAGTTCCTATGGTAAGCAGTACTGCTGTTGGTACGCAGAAAGACAACACTGTCCATTCGACTTGATTTATAGAGCTAGGACGTTTTAATGTTGTTGACGCTCTGTCTGTTTGTCTGTCTGCTCAAACTCTGGCAAGGCTCCCCAGTTTTATTGCGAGGGACACTCACACCTACCCGCTAGCGTAAACACTGGTGCCGCGGGTCGACGGTGCTGGTACAGCGAGTCCGAGTTGCCCGAGTCAGCGTAAGCAGTGTTAAAACGCCTTAGCTCTAAAAATCAAGTCTACTCGATAGCGTTTTCGTTCTGTTTTCCAACAGCGATAAGGTTNCCGATTTGCACGTTTTTTTTACGTAATGACATATCTATTCAACGAACTGACGTTTTAATTCAAGATTATGAGTTCATGTTACGCTGATCAGTTTGTGTTGATCTCAATTGTTCGTGTATGTCGATGACCATAATTAACTACCACTTACAGAATTAATTGTATTACTATATATGATAAAACTCTCACTGTTGCCATGGAAACAAAAAATGTTCTTTTTCTAATGTATGATCACTTAAAATAATTGAAGACACAGAATAACAACACAATCAACAAACTATGCTCTGGAAAGAAATTAACGTCACATAAATGTTGATAGTAAAATAAATGTATGAACATTTTCTGAAAATAGTTGTGTATTCAAAAATGAAACATATTGTATAGCAACAAACTTGAAACTAAAATAAACAACTGCTCATGATACAATTTATGTTGAGCATCTATACTGCCAGACATTTTTTATTAAGCAATTCTATTTTATTCAAATATTGATAAAATGTATTTGACAAAAAAAATAAGTTAACAGTTGCTATGGAAACAGTAAATTATCAATTTCATATATATCTGTTATCAACGATATTTGTACAGTTAATATACTATTTATCTGACCATAAGTGTAGATAGATAATAATATTAACTCATTTTATACGTAGAGGTTCGAAAACATGATTTTCAAATAAAACAAAATTTAAGCAATAAGCACTACATATTCAATGACTAGCGTCACCATAGATTAAACTTTACACAAAAACTATGTTTGTTTACTGGTAAACAATAATATATTCATAATATGAACACATATGTTAACATCACATATCTTGATGTCAATAAGAACTACAACAGTATAAGTTATATTTTTATTAGAACACATACCAGAGATACAATACGATGTAATTATCATACTGTACAGAATATTTTATAGTGAGATCACTATGAGTGAGTTGTTAATCATTTATCATAAATCTAAGTTTAGCTAATATTGCCCCAAACATATTTTTGATTATTGATTGCTATGTCACTTTCAACAGTCATGAACACATGTTCAGAAAAACAGCTTTTCATAAGTATCACGAAAGAACAACAATTTGAGCCAATTGATAATTGTTAATAGGATAAAAAGCTCTCACATTTTTTAGTTTGGAATAGATGGTTTCGGGCACACAATGTCCCTGGCAACTTCATTGATAAAGAACGGTGCTATTTTCTCGTACAGATACCACTGCCTTACAGGATCAAGAGAGGGGATAACCTTAACTGTTGGAAGGCAGTCTGTCTCAGGTCTTGTCTTTAAAAGGTTAAATCTGACTTCCTCTGAGTCACAGAACTCTCAACGAATGGAAACCCCTGGCTCATCAGCAGTGCAGAGAAAGTGGTAGTATTTTTATTTATTTTTTTAAAGTTTGAAGTAGTTTTCAAAGAATGTCTTCCAGTTAAAAACATCAGCAGTTCGGATTGATCATTAACGCATTGCGGAATGTTATGCCCGGACTGAGAAGATGCTTTTATTGTGTCAGCAATTTCCGCCATACATTCAGCGTCTGATGTGGGCCATATAATTTTCCACACAACAAAGTGCCAAACTAGCGTGAATTTGGTATGTCACGGTAACATCATTGTTAATGAAACAGACTCATGCAGACCTTAAATGATATTCCAAAAAAAGCAACAATTTTATAATCACTTTCTACATGTTACAACATCAAAAGATACAATCCCATATGATTAATACATTTTGTAATTAATAGAAACAAGCGACGAAAGTACTTATAAAATGTTATACAAATTACAATTGTCTCTCCACACTACTAATTATTATACTTTGAATATGGTTATATTTTAAAGAAAGACAATGACTGTTTTATTACCTGTCAACACTCTCCACATGCAANCAATTATGATATCAAAGATAAGACCGGCGGATTTTTTTGCGGTTGTGGACTTCAGTACAAATTTCAATACTGCAAATATGTTGTATAAAACTTAAACATCGTTTCTCGCACGACAATAAACATAGCTAACAAAACAAACATTATACACATATTATCATCAACACATAAACTGTCGAACGCAAATCTTAATCATACTCTGTCACAAACATGCAAGTTACAATTGCAATAGTCTAACTTTAAAATAGTGACAAAAACGAAGCCAACATTTGCACCAACCACCACCAAGAACCATCTGCACGTTCTGAGAATTTGCAGGAGAAAGACGGACAGATAACCTACACCTGAATGAGCATACCAAGTTTTAATATATATTATGCACTGTTCGATATATAACAATATTTCTTTTTTTTTGCGGAAGAACAGAAAGACGGAAGGATAACAAGAGAAAGGGATTGACAAACACATTTGAAACAGACAATCGAAAAACATATTGCTGAATGTGTAAGTTTCATGATAACCATTATATCTCAAGTACTGTATGAGGTTTTACAATGGAAAGTGATGTTAGACTTTAAGCAACAGCGACCAGACCTTTGACCGCTGGTAAAACAGGGGACTTCTTTCATCCAAGTTATATAGTTAGGAGCGATTGACGAATTGACAGACGTGACAAACGGAGCGTAAATCTATAGTTTTTCACTGTAAAACAGAATAAAGACACACTTATTATACAATGCATATTAAATTAAAAAAAATATTTGCATTATTTTTAATAAAAATGAATTTAGATAAAAAATGAGAATAGTCGATTAACTTGTACACGTTCAGTATTGAATAATACACAGCAACCTATATTCAAGACGAAAACGAGTTGAATTTGTTCTGAACATCGTCCACAAAATTATATTTGAACTTTATATTAATATATATTATTAAATAATGTTAAACAAATCTTCCTTCATTGTACATCAGTATCTTCCCTTGGACGGCAGACGTACACACCCATTAGAGAGCCCCTTTGCCTCCCCTTCCGCCCCTTCCATTAGGCCCAGGTTCGCCGTTCTGTCCGTCTTGTCCTGCGAAGAAACCAAAAAAACCTTTGCCGCCTTTTCCGCCTTGACCGCCGCCGTATCCGCCTCCGTAATAGTACCCGCCGCTACCACCACCGCCTTGACCACCTGGTCCGCCGCTAAAACCGCCACCACCTCCATAGCCTCCACCCCCTCCACCATATCGGCCACCACCTCCTCCAAAACCACCCATGCCGCCACCTCCTCCTCCACCGCCACCACCTCCACCACCACCACCATAACCTCCTCCACGAC
>VMBQ01009344.1:8285-18337 GCA_007657795.1 Dreissena rostriformis
TAGTCCATATAAACGGACTCCCTGAGAGCCTATGATAATTTTTGCTTTGACGGCTCTGGGAGTCCATATGCACCCCTTCATAAACATGGGTGCAAAATTTAATCAACAATGCAAGGGTTAAGGAACACTGAAACTGCAAGAACTTATCAAAGTTCACCTGTCTAAACCACAAACTCATCCAAATGGTACCATTAAAGCAAGAAATAATTGCTTTTTATTGACTTCGTTTTTCTTTCGTACGCTCTATCCACCATATTGGAAACTGTTATTTTGTTGACGACTCAAGTGTCGTTATCGTTTAGGTTGCAGTACACCAATATTTTGCACATCGGGTTATGTGATGTAGCCTAAGTCGATGACGATATAAAATATTCGTCGCAAAATACACTGTTTCAAATTTCAAAACATAAAAATGTTAACGAGAATAGTGTGTTGAAACATCGTCGTGTTTTTTAGGGTGCATGCAAAGGATAGCGTTGGTAGGTTGCCATTCAGGTAAATTTAACATGTTTATGAAGTTTATTCATTATTTTCCTCAATTTGTCTCGAAAGACGTCTGTTTAAAGTGAAGCGCACGGATTCCGTGCGCTGAACTGCACCCATGTTTATGAAGGGGTGCGTATGGACTCCCAGAGCCGCCATAGCAAAAATTATCAAAGGCTCTGGGAGTCCGTTTATATGGACTATCTAACCCAGATACTTTTTCCCAAAATTGTCACAAAAGGCCTGTAAATAGAATTGTATAATCATAATCAATGATGCGAAATGTATCTATATTATGAATTTATGTGCAACTTTGTTTACATGCATAATATTCTAAAAAAAATAATCCTTCTTTCATAGTTTAATCCATTTCTGTAAATTTGTCTGCCCCCTAATTTCGTTAATTATCACATATTTCTGATTAAACTTGTGTTATTTATCTTTATTTAGAAAATTCTATCATATGGAAGTTTTTTGGTTAAAAAAATGTAAATTTTTGTAGTTGTACAGAAAAAAATATAATTTAGATAAAAAAATTGCTACACGTCACATGCTGTGAGAATAATAAAATTATTTTGGAAATATTGTTATGTTGAAAATACTTACAAAATTAAATTAAATGTCTCATTTATGTTGAAAACATTTTTATTCGGTATAAAACGTCAATGTAAAACTTAAGTGACCGAATATACAATAATGTCTAATGAGCTATGAATTCCTAGGATAGTGTGTGTTGACAAGTTGAAAGTTGTAACCGAGATATAGTCAGTCAACCAGTTTAGAATCACCCGGCAAAAAACGTTTATTCTTTTGACCACAATAATTTCTTTCGGGATTTAGTTTCAATGTGAGAAGATGTAAAAATAAAGGGTAAAATTTATTTTGTATGATTACAGGTAAGGCTAGACGGCATATGCAGTTTTTTGTCAAAAATAGCAAATTAAAGTTAACCCTTTGGGAAATTATTAAAAATCATTCAACTAACAGAATTAGTATTTCAAAAGATTGTCATGGCATTTGTTTTCAATCAGCAAAAAGTTTATTTGAAAATAATAAAGCCTTCTATATCCATTAGTCCATATAAACGGACTCCCTGAGAGCCTATGATAATTTTTGCTATGAGGCCAAAACAAAATAATGTTGTGGTTCAGGTTACGGGCCAAAAAAAATAGGGTAGGTATGTAGAAAAATCATTTTATTTTTTTATTTTATTTTGTTGAAAGTTTTTTTTCCAATACATACATAGGCAATCTAGCACAAAAACCATTTTAACTGATGATATGGATGAATGGTCAATTCATGGCTTCAACTTGGCTGTAGCCATGCATTGACTTTTTATCCATATCAAAAACAAACTTCAGAAAACTTTTTTATATAGAGAAAAAAACTGTAAATTTTGATGGAAAAAAAAACGAAAACACTTTGAAGAACATCGCTTAATCACTAAGGCTAACACCTGTTTGATAGTCATACCCTCATCAACAGAAAAAACAAATATAACTAGAACAAGCTCTCTCTTCAGCAGTACTTCTGGCAAGAAATAAAAGTATATACATGTACACATTTATTAAAACTAGAACAAGCTCTATCCGACATGCTGAATTTAAAACTATCAGGTTTAAAAACAGGATATAAAACAAAAACACAAATTTTCAAAAAACATGCACAATGCAATTAAAAACTCTGAATTGAAAAATTGGGCATGGCTTCCCCAAGCTTTTCAGGAAAATTCTGGGCATTTCATGTAAAATTTGGGCTTGGGTTCCCCCTACTAAGTCTAGACTTTACACACAAAAATTGAGCATAGGTTCCCCTAGCCTAGGCATTTCTTGAAAAAATTGTGCTTAGTTTCTTTTAGCCTTGGCATGGATGGATTTTCAATAGAAGCAGGGACAAGAGAAGTACTGTTTAAATTTATGGAATNGAGATAATTTCTAAACATGCCAAAAGATATATTGAAATTTTATATATAAAACCATATAACTGAAGCATAGTAAAAAATGACGTCATTTCGTCCCAAAAAATGACGTCATTGCGTCCCATAAAAATGACGTCATTTCGTAAAAATACCAGTTTTAAATACCATTTTTAAATACCATTTTTATTTCACTGATATTTTTCTATAAACCACCGGAAAGCATATAATAAAATATTAACAACTTGACGTCAGTTATTCTCAATTTTAATGAATTTGTTAAAAAAAAATCAAATTCACCAATTTCCCAATTTGAAGATTTCACAACACGAATTCTCCCAATTTCAGGGTTTTCACGACTCGATTTTTCCCAATTTTGAGGTTTTCACGACTCAATTTTTCCCAATTAGAATGGTACAGGTACTTTTCCCAATTGGGCAAAAAAAATAACTGGTGATAAAAAGTTTTAGCGTATTATTCAGCAATGGTAACTTAGTGAAACATAAACATGTAGTCATTCTTTTATAAAAAGTAAAATCCTCCTTTGTTGTAAAATTCCGGAAGAGCCCCACCACCTTTCCCTCAAAGGTTAAAAATCATGGTTTTAGAGGGGGTATATTGGAGTCTTTATACTTTAGGATTGATCGGTCAGTCCACATGTTATAAGTTTGCGGAGCGAACCGCTTCAATTTGAATCAAATGATTAAATTAGTAGTTGGAATATGTCATCACCATGAAATGTTCATGTTGAAGACCCTTTTGTCAATCCGTTGTGATCCACATAGTTATTATCCCCAGCCAAAGGCGGAGGGATATTGTTTTGGCACTGTCCGTCCGGCACTTTTGTGTCCCGAGCCATATCTTGAAAGTGCTTTGGCGGATTTCATTGAAACTTGGTATGAGTATATATATGGATAAGAGGATGATGCACGCCAAATGGCATTGTACACCATCTATTAATAATGGAGTTATGGCCCTTTGTATCTTGAAAAAATGCTTTTTTCTGTGACAAAGCTCTAAATTGGCGGGGGATATCAATTCAACAATTCTGCTTGTTGACCCTTAAAATATGGCAATGTGGTGCAGTGGTATAAATCACTTTGTGATAAAATCCTTGTTCTTATTCTGTGATTGTCATCAGGGATTTCACTTTTTGATGCAAGCTTTTAGAAATTTTGTCACTTTCAACTCTGCAACCATATTATCTGCCTTGCATAATTTTGATGCAACTGTTACCATGAAACTATCACAAAAGTGTGGGTAATATTACACAAGTGTGTGTTTTTATGCCCCCATTAAAAAAAAGTGGTATATTGTTTTTGGCCTGTCATTCTGTCTGTCAAAAACTTCAAGAAATCTTAAAGTTTTGTCATAACTTTTGTGATATTGAAAATAGCAACTTCATATTTGGCATGCATGTGCATCTCATGGAGCTGCAAATTTTGAGTGGTAAAAGGTCAAGGTCATCCTTCAAGGTCAATGGTAAAAAAAATCAAAGCAGCTCATAAGGGGGCATTGTGTTTCTGACAAACACATCTCTGGTTTTTAAGTAATAAACTAAAATTGATACAAAACAAGATTGGTGGAGCAATCAACTTTTTTTTTTAAACAAAATATCAAGATTTCATTATATTGAACCCTGAAAATGTCATTTTACCCCTGAAGAGTTCAAATGTTTGGGTCATTTGACTCCTGGCTATCAAATCCCATTGAATTCCCTTGTTATCTGACAGCTTAGTGTAACTGTTATCTTACAGCTCAGTGTAACTGTTATATAACTGCTCAGTGTTACTGTTATCTACAGCTCAGTGTAACAAATATCTTACAGATCAGTGTTTCTGTTATCTTACAGCTCAGTGTTACTGTTATCTACAGCTCAGTGTAACAAATATCTTACAGCTCAGTGTAACTGTTATCTTACTGCTCAGTGTTACTGTTATCTACAGCTCAGTGTAACAAATATCTTACAGATCAGTGTTTCTGTTATCTTACAGCTCAGTGTTACTGTTATCTACAGCTCAGTGTAACAAATATCTTACAGCTCAGTGTAACTGTTATCTTACTGCTCAGTGTTACTGTTATCTACAGCTCAGTGTAACAAATATCTTACAGATCAGTGTTTCTGTTATCTTACAGCTCTGCAACCAGACCTGAAAGACACTCAACAGAATCCAGATCCAGTAATGACAAATATTCAAAAGGTTTGTACCCAATCATTACAGCAAGTTAACAACTCAGCCTGGAACATCGTTGTTTAAGGCTATTAAGTCTTGTGTTAACTGTTATTGAGAAACCTGCTCATCTGAGTATGCTGAACGATGATTAACTTTACTGAATAATTTTGTTACTTTACAAAATAAAAATAATGTTGTTACTTTACGGAATAATGTTGCTACTTTACAGAATAATGTTATTAGCTCTACTGGCCGAAGGCCGGAAGAGCTTATGTCATGGTGTGGTTTCCGTCGTCCGTCCGTCCGTGTGTGTGTGTGTCCGTTAGACTTTTTCTTGTTTACGCGATAAAGTCCACAGTTTTCATCCGATTCTTTTCAAACTTGTTCAGTGCCTTTATATTCATGAGGACTCGAACCCTATTGAAAATGGGTTACATCAGACCGTCCGTCTGCCGTCCCTGCGTGCGTCCGTGCATGCGTTAGACTTTTTCTTGTTTACGCGATAAACTCCACAGTTTTCATCCGATTCTTTTCAAACTTGTTCAGTGTCTTTATATTCATGAGGACTCGAACCCTATTGAAAATGGGTTACATCAGACCGTCCGTCTGCCGTCCCTGCGTGCGTCCGTGCGTGCGTTAGACTTTTTCTTGTTTACGCGATAAACTCCACAGTTTTCATCCGATTCTTTTCAAACTTGTTCAGTGTCTTTATATTCATGAGGACTCAAACCCTATTGAAAATGGGTTACATCAGACCGTCCGTCTGCCGTCCCTGCGTGCGTCCGTGCGTGCGTTAGACTTTTTCTTGTTTACGCGATAAACTCCACAGTTTTCATCCGATTCTTTTCAAACTTGTTCAGTGTCTTTATATTCATGAGGACTCAAACCCTATTGAAAATGGGTTACATCAGTCCGTCCGTCCGTCCGTCCGTGCGTGAGTTAGACTTTTTGTTGTTTACGCGATAAACTCCACAGTTTTCATCCGATTCTTTTCAAACTTGTTCAGTGTCTTTATATTAATGAGGACTCGAACCCTATTGAAAATGGGTTACATCAGACCGTCCGTCCGTCCGTCCGTGTGTGCGTCCGTTAGACTTTTGTTTGTTTACGCGATAAACTCCACAGTTTTCATCCGATTCTTTTTAAACTTGTTCAGTGTCTTTATATTAATGAGGACTCGAACCCTATTGAAAATGGGTTACATTAGACCGTCCGTCCGTGCGTGTGTAGACTTTTTCTTGTTTACGCCATAAACTCCACAGTTTTTATCCGATTCTTTTAAAACTTGTACAGTGTCTTTATATTCATGAGGACTCGAACCCTATTGAAAATGGGTTACATTAGACCGTCCGTCCGTCCGTGCGTGCGTTAGACTTTTTCTTCTTTGCGCGATAAACTCCACAGTTTTCATCCGATTCTTTTCAAACTTGTTCAGTGTCTTTATATTAATAAGGACTCAAACCCTATTGAAAATGGGTTACATCAGAGTAAAAAGTCCAGAATTATCGCCCCTTGAATTTGTATTGGTCCGAGGCATTTAAGTAGGTTGTTTAATTGGTTGCAATTATAAATTTAAAATTAAATAAAATATAAGCCATCTGATAATTCATTTGGCAAGGATGAAAGGATTTGTGTTTTCAGTATTCCCTTGCATGATGACTTTCCATTCCATTGACATTCCAGCCAGTAGAGCGATTCAGGCCCTCATGGGCCTCTTGTTACATGTACTTTACTGAATAATGATGTTACTTAACTGAATAGTGTTGTTACTTTACTGAATAATCATGTTACTTTACAGAATAATGTTGTTACTTTACTGAATAATCTTGTTACTTTACTGAATAATCTTGTTACTTTACTGAATATACTTTACTGAATAATCTTGTTTCTTTACTGAATAGTGTTATTACTTTACTGCATAAGCATGTAACTTTACAGAATAATGTTGTTACTTTACTGAATAATGTTGTTACTTTACTGAATAATGATGTTACTTTACTGAATAGCAGTTGTTTTTTTCCTTATTAGAGATTGGCCGTGAACGGCCAATTCACAATTACGACACGGCTAATTCACAAATCTAATGGGCCACAAAATTGGCCATTTTAAACTGTGAAAATCGGACTTTTTGTGCTCAAATCTGTCAAAAACAGCCATTTCACAATTATAAATTACGTTTTATTTTAGTGTCATTGCTTTCATAAGTGTATGTTTAGACATAATTTATGCCCAAATATTGTCCCTTAACTTATTTTTTGAAAGAAAAAAAGAGTCCAGACGATCAAAACTTGATTTTAATGCATTATTTTGAAATTTAAGTTGATGCAAGTATTAAACATACTTTTTCTGTACTAATTCTTAACGAAATGAATTTCACAATTTTTAACTAGTTTGCAACTGGTTTTTTCACAACTTTCAGAAGTTTGTGACTCATTTTTTCACAATTTTGACAAGATTGCGACTCATTTTTTTCACAATTTTGAAAAGTTCGTGACTCATTTTTTCACAAAGTAAGGGGCCAAGGCTGCTTCACAAAGGCAGGAAAAAAAGCCCTGAATAGTGTTGTTACTTTACTGAATAATCTTGTTTCTTAACTGAATAATCTGGTTTCTTTACTGAATAATTGTCATTACTTTAATGAATAATGTTGTTCCTTTACTGAATAATGTTGTTACTTTACTTACATAGCCCAATTGCTAATTGTGATGAATATATTGTCATCATAATTTGTTTGTGCGTGAGTCAAGGACTGTCCCATAATTTCGTAGACACATTTCTCTTTCCTCTTGAATAGGGTGCACAACCTACAATATTTTCAATGACAATTAAATATGTAATGTGTATTTTGAATTTCTCTGAAAAATATTGCATCGCGCTCTGTGTAAACTGGGTAAAATGCATGTGCGTAAAGTTTCATCTCAGATTAGTCTCTGCGGTCCGCACAAGCTAATCAGGGACGACACTTTCCGCCTAAACTGGTTTGATCAAGAAGAGTCTTCCTTTAAACAAAAAATACAATAAAAACATAAATTGTCGTCCCTGATTAGCCTGTGCAGATTACACAGATGAATCTGGGAGGTCAATGAGCAGGTGCATTAAGCCCGGTTTTCCCACAGCCCGGCTCATATAATTTGATGTAATGTTTTGTACACTGTTGCAGACGGTAAATTACGGCACCCCAGTGGAGGGGGACTTGAAAAGCGCGAGAAACACTTGGGTGACCTCAAGCACTTGGTTGTCGACGGAAACCCTAAACCCGATAAACTGTACCTGTTTGAAAAACTGCAGCAGAGTCAAACTAAACTGCAGCAAACAGAGAACAGCAGATCTTGTAAACAGACTCCCGAGCACAAGGATAGACGGACAGACGATGGTGTTTATTGTGATCACTCAAATTCTAAACACTCTAGTCGGTCGCGGCGGGACAGTGATGGGTCTCGGACTATGGACAGCTCTCGCTCTGTCAGACAGACTACTAGGAATGGTGAGTTTAGGTTTTAGCGAGTGTTGGGTGGTCGGGATGGTGGGATGGTGGGGATTTGGTACGGTGAGTGAGATGGATTACAATCACAGTGATGGAATATAATGCTGTGGTGAGTACATTTTATACATGTATTCTGTTTATATAATCAATGGTGTGATTTCTGTTCCTTTCTGCTGATTTATGCCATTTAAATACTTGTATATTTTCACAAATTGTTCTTAACTTTGCTTTATCTATAAGTTAATGGACTATAACGTTTTCTCTTTTTTTAAAAGATTTTTGGAATTCAATAAGCACCAGCCTAATCACAAAATTGTGGAAAAATAAATCACTGGAGAAATTTGGATTCCTGATAACCAGTTTGGTATGACTAAATACATTTTTCCTAAGTGTTTCAAAAGATCCACTTTTTGGTCAAGAATGAAATTAGAATTCTTATATTTATGCTCAAAATTCATTTATTCTTTAGTCTGTTCTGATTTGATTCAGAATCAATGGGATTGGTTCCTTTTATATGACGAAAATACAGTGTTATGAATTATCTGTACACATGAGCCAAATGAAATTTGTGTGTGCTTATAATGTGTGTAAATTGTCCCAGATCAGCCTGTGCAGTCCATGCAGTCTAATCAGGGACAACACTTTCCGCTTAATGGAATTCTTCGTTCAAAGGAAGCTCTTCTTAGTGAAAATCTAGTTAAGATAGAAAGTGTCGTCCCTGATTTGCCTGTGCAGTCCTAATATTGGACAACACTTAAGTCACATGTTTTTATCACAGTTTTCCCAGAGCAAGGCTCACTTATATTTACCAGAATCTAAATTAAAATACCCTTAAAGAAGTACTTAGACCTAAAAAAAAATAGGTTTGTTTCTGGTTACATGCCCAAAAAAATGTGGGTTGTTAGTGTTTTTTTTCTTTCTTACCACAACACTTAATTGAATATTTAACTCAATGAGACTCAGAGTGTCATTATTTTCAGGTATAAGCAGTGTGAAATGCATGATGACATAGTACTAACTTTCAGATATAGCTCTTAACAAGAAGATTTTTGATCCAGATTGTCTTTATCTGTAAATTACTGTACAAATAAATATTCTTACAGCTGACTCAAAAGTTTTTTCTGTCACAAAATCCGCATCCGAATTTTTCGTCAGAAATTTACGCAACTTTCCGCAGTTGCGTAAATTTCAGACATAAAATTTGGATGCGAAATTTGTAAAAAAAACTTTTGAGTTGGCGGTTAAAAAACAGGGTTGGTCGGGTAACAGGAAACAAGACTTTTTTTTTAGGCCTTAGTAACCCAGATAAAAGCTTATGCTAAATTAAAGTGGCCTAATGGTTCACTATTTTAAGGAGAATTTCATTATAGTTATTATGCCCCCTTTCGAAGAAAAGGGGGTATATTGCTTTGCACATGTCGGTCGGTCGGTCGGTCTGTCTGTCTGTCTGTCTGTCCGTCCACCAGGTGGTTGTCGGATGATAACTCAAGAACGCTTGGGCCTAGGATCATGAAACTTCATAGGAACATTGATCATGACTCGCAGATGAGGCCTATTGATTTTGAGGTCACTTGGTCAAAGGTCAAGGTCACGGTGACCCGAAATAGTAAAATGGTTTTTGAATGATAACTCAAGAATGCATACGCGGCCAACAGGGCAAACTCTGAACAATAGTACTGAAGCAACTGGTCTGTAATCCTAAATCTATAATTATCAGTTCAATGAAACATCATTTTTTTAGTGAAATACAGTGGATCAGTAAAAATATTATCAGAATATGAGATTTTTTGTATATTTTGTATATTAAATATTGTGTTAATGTTTAATTTTGTTGATTAATTTAAATATAAGCAAGACAGGGGAGGTAAAATTTCAGCAGTTGCCTCCCTTGTAATTTATTTAAAATTTACCAAATGTTAGGCTAACTGCATTTTTGTAATGCAAAAATAAACATCGGGCAAAAATGAAATTAAGGCACCACCACCACCACCACCAC
>VMBQ01009344.1:21241-31528 GCA_007657795.1 Dreissena rostriformis
TCCCAACCCTGGGGCGCCCCGCCCACATAGGCCACACCCACCAAAAATTGCCATTTACTATAATTTTTTCATTTCTACACGGATTCACTTCAAATTGATACTGAACTTCTCTTATGACAATACGGTCAATCTCAACTATGCATGGCCCCATTACCAACCCTGGGGCGCCCCGCCCACATAGACCACACCCACCCAAAATTGCCTTTACTATAATTTCTTCATTTCTACACCGATTCACTTCAAATTGATACTGAACTTCTCTTATGACAATACGGTCAATCTCAACTATGCATGGCTTCATTACCAACCCTGGGGCGCCCTGCCCACATAGGTCACACCCACCCAAAATTGCCTTTACTATAACTTCTTCATTTCTACACCAATTCACTTCTAATTGATACTGAACTTCTCTATGACAATACGGTCAATCTCGACTATGCATGGCCCCATTACCAACCCTGGGGCACATCTAGGTCAAACATTTGGTGTGGGGATAGGCGTCGGCCTCTGCCGCGCCATTTCTAGTTCTAAATACAATGTAAATGGTTTGCACAGAGAATTCGTTTTTTTCCGACTCCAAACTCATCAGCGATTTTACGTGCAATTTTGCTCTTAGAACATTCCAATACCAGGGCCGTCTCTGTCCATCAGGGGAAGGGGCCAGGGGCCCTCATCATGGGCTCATGAGGGGGAATTTTCTCGGCGTTTCCCTTTTATGGGGAATTTGTTTACTTACTCTCTTATTACTACATTTGTACTGATTGAACTATATTCATTGCTTTTTTCATAATTAAGTATATTTGAATAGATGCACTTGAAATAAAATTGAGATAAATAATCATGAGACACTTCTTTCCACTGATGTTGCTCACCAAACATTTTTTTTTTTTTTAAGAGGAATTTTTTTCCCAAAAAGGGGAAAAAAGTGCACTTTTCTGATGGGGGACGGGGCCGATATTCGGCCCCCAAAAACGGAAAATCGACGGCCCTGAATACCAGAATTTTCTCATTTAGCGTTATTTTCCGTTTTACCATTTTAATTTCTGCATGTACATGTAAGCTTATGGAAATCTGACTTGATTATGGTACATAAGGAGCTGGAAATAAATAAAACATATGGATTGAAAACGAAATAAACAGGCCTGATTGGAAAATCATGAAGTCACAATTTAATTGGTTAACACAAACTAATTAGCATTATTACAATTACAATTTTTTAATGAATGGATTTCGACACATGTTACAGATTAATAGTTTATTTTTCACACCTCACAAGAACACTGAACATGTTTGTCACATACAGTGCATCGTATCGGCAATAAAATCGGCGATCAAGTTTGTCCCTTAACATCCAGATACATGTAGTAAACTCTTTAAACCATAGACTGTGCTTCAATACAGCCCTGTATTATTCAACAGAAAAATTGATACGCAGTCTGCATCAGCAGACATACCCCTAATAAAGCAGAATATGCACTTGAATCTGATTATACACAGATCCACTAACATATAAATCAAACCATTTTTGTCTTTTTCCATTTTCGAACGATAATCCTGTAACTGCACGATGTTTTGATTTGCAAGTAGACTGAATTCCAATGTTCAAACACTTGTTCAGTTACATTACTTCATCATAAGGTACATTCGAATTTACCTGACTACTTTCTGGAACCAATAGTAAAGTATGATGTCGTTTGGCGACAACTCTGGACGCTCCGTTAACGTTTTGAATCACATTCAGAATTTATTGCTGCAGTTTGTTACGAAAATCAAAAAAGTTGTCTGGAACCACAAAATAATTTAATTGTGATAACTGCAAGAGGGTAACACTCTTTTGAAGAAAAATCGCCAGCCAGTAAGATGCATGATTTTGCATTACACCGTTGGCCCTTTTAAATGTTCGACGGCAATGTCCGACATGCTTTCCCCATGTCTGTTACCTTGTCATTCACCTGTACAGTTGTTTTTTTTACTTAAATGGACAAATCAATCAGCACTGACAGGAGCTTACACCAAGGTCATATCCATGTATTGAATGCAGCATCTTGGTGAGGTTAACCCTTTGCATGCTGGGAAATTTGTCGTCTGCTAAAATGTTGTCTGCTGAATTTCTAAAATTAGCATTTTCTTCGATTTTTTTCAAAGAATACTATCAGAATAGCAAACAGTTTGGATCCTGATGAGACGCCACGTTCTGTGGCGTCTCATCTGGATCCAAACTGTTTGCAAAGGCCTTCAAAATCCGGTTCCAGCGCTCAAAGGATTAATATTTCAAAAAAACAAAAACCATAATCTTTGTGAGGCTACACAGTTTATTTCAATAATGCTCCTGGGGTCAAAATTGGCACCTTCCCAGGGGGATACTTTTTTCTTTATATGTAATTTTATAATCTTTTTAATAAAGCATGGGTCTTCTAAAAGCCCCTTCCCCCAAGAGAAAGGCCTCTTCTCGACCTAAGAGAATTTCTTTAAAATGATGCAATTTTCACCCAATTTCAAGCTTACTTTTGGAAATTTCTTCCCCTTTTTCAGTTTTGTCAATAATTGTTTCCGTAAAATGGAAGGCCAGGCCCTTTTCCCAAATCAAGAAAAAAAGCCCTTATAAATATAATGTATACGTGTACAGTGAAAACGTCTGATCTTAAACTGCAAAGCCGAGAGGTTTTGTATTTGGCATTTAACATCGTATGGTGGTTTTCTGCCAGGTTTGTTAAAATCATGCCCTGGGTTCAAAATTGGCCTCGCCGGGTTACTTGTATTCCTTACACAATAAGTAAAACTCTTCTCTGAAACTGCAAGGCCTAGAGGTTTGTTATTTGGCATGTCACATCGTGTTGTGGTCCTCTGCTAAGCTTTTAAAGCATGTTGTTGGGGATCAAAATTGGGTATGACCCAGGGGTCAAATGATTTATATAGACTTAAAGTCACTTTGAACTTAAACTTCCTAAAACATAAAGGATCAGAGTTTCATGTGTACCTTTGTATGTTTTTTTGTATGCCCCCCTTCGAAGAAGAGGGGGTATATTGTTTTGCTGTGTGTGTCTGTCGGTAGACCAGTTTGTTTCCGATCAATAACTTGTTAATGGTTTGACCGATTGGCTTGATACTTCACATGTGCATTGGCCTTGGACAGTAGATACATGTAAGCCCTATTGAAATTGGGGTCACTAGGGACCCAGGTCAAGGTCACTGTCACAATAAGTGTGAAAATCGTTTCCGATCAATACGGTAACTCGTCAACTAATTGACTGATTGACTTGATACTTCACATGTGCATTGGCCTTGGACAGTAGATGACCCATATTGAAATTGTGGTCACTAGATCAAAGGTCAAAGTCACTGTCACAATAAGTGTGAAAATCAAGGCCCTGTTTTGGGGGCATATGTCTCCGACCGCGGAACTCTTGTTCTAATTGTATTCAAATCATGCCCCTGAGGTCAAAATTAATAATTGCCTGGGAGTTACATGATTGATATAAAACTATATAGTAAATTACTTGCCTAAAAAAATCTTATAATCTGAAACCACAAGGGTCAGGGGTTAAAATTTGCTGTGTTACATCATTATATGGTGGTCCTCGCAGAGTTTGTTCAAATTATTCCCCTTCCGTCAAAATTAGCCCCTCACTGGGGGTTACCTGTTTTCCTAAATTGGATATCATGAAAACCTAAAAAAATCTCTGAAACAGCAAGGCCAAGGGTTTGTTTTTGGCATGTAACATTGTTAGGTGGTTCTCTACCAAGTTTGTTCAAATTATGTCACTGGGGTCAAAATTAGTTCATGTTGATGTCCAGGGTTCGAAAGATTTATAAAAGCTTATATAAAAAATACCTTTTGAAATCTTGTATGAAATCACAATGGTCAGAAGTTTAATGTTTGGTGTGTAACATCAGTGTTTTTATGCCCCCTTTCGAAGAAAAGGGGGTATATAGTTTTCGCACTGTCCGTCAGGCGGTCAGGCTGTCGGTCTGTCACACTTTTCGTGTCCGCTCTCTAATTCAAATAGTTTTCATTCGATCTTTACCAAACTTGGTCAGAAGTTGTATCCAGACAATATCTAGGTCAAGTTTGAATATGGGTCATGCCGGGTCAAAAACTAGGTCATGGGGTCACTTAGTGCATTTTAAGGATTTAGCATGGTGTCCGCTCTCTAATTGAAGTAGTTTTCATCTGATCTTTACTAAACTTGGTCGGAAGTTGTATCAAGACAATATCTAGGTCAAGTTCGAATATGGGTCATGCCGGGTCAAAAACTAGGTCACTGGGTCACTTAGTGCATTTCAAGGATTTAGCATGGTGTCCGCTCTCTAATTGAAGTAGTTTTCATCTGATCTTTACTAAACTTGGTCAGAAGTTGTATCAAGACAATATCTAGGTCAAGTTCGAATATGGGTCATGCCGGGTCAAAAACTAGGTCACTGGGTCACTTAGTGCATTTCAAGGATTTAGCATGGTGTCCGCTCTCTAATTGAAGTAGTTTTCATCTGATCTTTACTAAACTTGGTCAGAAGTTGTATCAAGACAATATCTAGGTCAAGTTCGAATATGGGTCATGCCGGGTCAAAAACTAGGTCACTGGGTCACTTAGTGCATTTCAAGGATTTAGCATGGTGTCCGCTCTCTAATTGAAGTAGTTTTCATCTGATCTTTACTAAACTTGGTCAGAAGTTGTATCAAGACAATATCTAGGTCAAGTTCGAATATGGGTCATGCCGGGTCAAAAACTAGGTCACTGGGTCACTTAGTGCATTTCAAGGATTTAGCATGGTGTCCGCTCTCTAATTGAAGTAGTTTTCATCTGATCTTTACTAAACTTGGTCAGAAGTTGTATCAAGACAATATCTAGGTCAAGTTCGAATATGGGTCATGCCGGGTCAAAAACTAGGTCACTGGGTCACTTAGTGCATTTCAAGGATTTAGCATGGTGTCCGCTCTCTAATTGAAGTAGTTTTCATCTGATCTTTACTAAACTTGGTCAGAAGTTGTATCAAGACAATATCTAGGTCAAGTTCGAATATGGGTCATGCCGGGTCAAAAACTAGGTCACTGGGTCACTTAGTGCATTTCAAGGATTTAGCATGGTGTCCGCTCTCTAATTGAAGTAGTTTTCATCTGATCTTTACTAAACTTGGTCAGAAGTTGTATCAAGACAATATCTAGGTCAAGTTCGAATATGGGTCATGCCGGGTCAAAAACTAGGTCACTGGGTCACTTAGTGCATTTCAAGGATTTAGCATGGTGTCCGCTCTCTAATTGAAGTAGTTTTCATCTGATCTTTACTAAACTTGGTCAGAAGTTGTATCAAGACAATATCTAGGTCAAGTTCGAATATGGGTCATGCCGGGTCAAAAACTAGGTCACTGGGTCACTTAGTGCATTTCAAGGATTTAGCATGGTGTCCGCTCTCTAATTGAAGTAGTTTTCATCTGATCTTTACTAAACTTGGTCAGAAGTTGTATCAAGACAATATCTAGGTCAAGTTCGAATATGGGTCATGCCGGGTCAAAAACTAGGTCACTGGGTCACTTAGTGCATTTCAAGGATTTAGCATGGTGTCCGCTCTCTAATTGAAGTAGTTTTCATCTGATCTTTACTAAACTTGGTCAGAAGTTGTATCAAGACAATATCTAGGTCAAGTTCGAATATGGGTCATGCCGGGTCAAAAACTAGGTCACTGGGTCACTTAGTGCATTTCAAGGATTTAGCATGGTGTCCGCTCTCTAATTGAAGTAGTTTTCATCTGATCTTTACTAAACTTGGTCAGAAGTTGTATCAAGACAATATCTAGGTCAAGTTCGAATATGGGTCATGCCGGGTCAAAAACTAGGTCACTGGGTCACTTAGTGCATTTCAAGGATTTAGCATGGTGTCCGCTCTCTAATTGAAGTAGTTTTCATCTGATCTTTACTAAACTTGGTCAGAAGTTGTATCAAGACAATATCTAGGTCAAGTTCGAATATGGGTCATGCCGGGTCAAAAACTAGGTCACTGGGTCACTTAGTGCATTTCAAGGATTTAGCATGGTGTCCGCTCTCTAATTGAAGTAGTTTTCATCTGATCTTTACTAAACTTGGTCAGAAGTTGTATCAAGACAATATCTAGGTCAAGTTCGAATATGGGTCATGCCGGGTCAAAAACTAGGTCACTGGGTCACTTAGTGCATTTCAAGGATTTAGCATGGTGTCCGCTCTCTAATTGAAGTAGTTTTCATCTGATCTTTACTAAACTTGGTCAGAAGTTGTATCAAGACAATATCTAGGTCAAGTTCGAATATGGGTCATGCCGGGTCAAAAACTAGGTCACTGGGTCACTTAGTGCATTTCAAGGATTTAGCATGGNAATTTCCCCCCCTCAGGGGACCCGACCCCTTTCCCCCAAAACTGAAAAAAACAGTGAACATCATATGGTGGTCTCCTACAAAAGTTGTTCAGATCATGCCCTTGGGTTCAAAATTGGTCCTGCCATAGGGTTTACTTGTTATCCATTTAGGTTTTATAGTGAAATCTTAAATTGAATAATCTCTGAGTGAAACCACAGGGCATATAGGTTGGTTATTTGGCAAATCACGTTCTAGTAGTGCTCCTCTTTCTATGTTTTTTTAAAGTTATGTCTCTAGGGTTACAACTGGCCACACTCCAGGGGTCAAATGATTATATATACATGTGTACTTAAAAAGTAAAGACTTTCAAATATCTCTGAAACCGCAAGATAACTGATGTCAATGTACATGTTAAACATGGTAAAATAAATTAGAAAAAAAGAACATACTTGAGGCCTTTTTTGGTCAAAGCTTTACAAAACTTAACATAAAAATTGCATTTTGTGTTCATCATGAAACATTTGTCCCAATGAAATCTCGGCTGCAGTTGAAACTGGGTCATGTGAACTAAAAAAAGTAGGTTAAATTTTTAAAAAGCATCTTTATAGTCTAGAAGTCACTTTCTTTGTAAAATCTTTATGAACCTCCTTCAGAACATTAATGTTGTTCTAATGATATCTCAGGCTAGTTCAAAAATAAAAATGGGTCGAAAAATTAAATATTTATGTTTCATAAAGTACTTTCATTATTTTGAACTCCACTTTCTCAGAGTAGTCGAGTTTCTTTGGGTCTCAGGTGAGCGCCTTATGGTGCATGGACCTCTTGTTTAAGTTTCCCATGTTCTCTGTTTCAGACTGTGATGATATTGATAGCCCAGGCAGCACACCAACCAGTCACATCTCTGCTGGCACGCCATCCCACGGTAGCAGTCTCAATATCGGCATCAACATTCTACAGGAGCTGGGAGGGGGGGCCAACAGTCAGGACCTGACCAACAAAGGTGTGCACATTTAAAAGGCCTTGAAGACTTCAGTGCATTATTATAAATATTGTCTACATGAAATGTTGTATCTCATATTTCTCAGGCGATTTAATTGAAACTTAAATATGTCAACATCATGCAGGATATATGCGCATGACATTTCTTTTAGGGATGTCAATAAAAACTAAAAACTTTCCGAATATCCGGACACTGGATTAGTTTCCTGATACTTATTAAGTGTATGAATATTTGTATACAAAAAATAATAAAAACAAAAACAAAATATTCGTCATTTATTTGGCAAAAGAATGGGCTGTTGTTAACTTTTATGCTTGTCTTCACCATAAACCATACACACACAACTAATTACATTCTTAATTGAAATGAATTTAAGTTCTATTCATTTAATTGACACCCATAGTGACAAAAAAAGGTTAGAGACATCTTTTTTAAAGCCGGTTGAGCATAAAGTATCTAAGCTTGATGGGGCATAAAAAGGGAAGGTGGGGCCCGTTTACTGTTCAGCTTTAGCTTTAAGTGTGTAATTTTAATCAGTCGAACTCAAATAGATCATTATTGTTAAGTTATCTCCCTTGCAGCTCTTCAGACGTTACAGAAGCTGCAGCAGGCGCTGTCTCGACAGATAGCTGCTGCCCAGACCAGCGTCTGTAAGTACCTGTATTGCACCTAGTCCACCTGCGTAAATACATCATCAATGATGTTCACTAAATCATTTTTGCAATATTAAGTTTCCTATTTATGAAAATATGAGCCTTGCTCTGGAAAAACTGGGCTGAATCCATGTGCGTAAAGTGTCATCCCAGATTGACTTGTACAGTCTGCACAGGCTAATCAGGGACAACTTTTTCCGCCTCAACTTGAATTTTGCTAAGAAGAGACTTCCATTTAACGAAAAATTCAATAAAAGCAGGAAGTGTCATACCTGATTAACCTGTGCTGACTGCACAGGCTAATATGTTACGACACTTCGCAATTGCATTAAGCTTGGTTTTCCTAGAACGCAGCTCATATAAATGAAAATAAAGAGTGAGTTAGTGGTATAGGCTTGTATCCGTCCAACATGGAGTTAGTGGTATAGGCTTGTATCCGTCTAACATGGAGTTAGTGGTATAGGCTTGTATCCGTCTAACATGGAGTTAGCGGTATAGGCTTGTATCTGTCTAACATGGAGTAAGTGGTATAGGCTTGTATCCGTCTAACATGGAGTTAGTGGTATAGGCTTGTATCCATCCAACGTGGTATAGGCTTGTATTACTCTAACAGGGAGTTAGTGGTATAGGCTTGTATTACTCTAACATGGAGTTAGTGGTATAGGCTTGTATCCTTCCAACATGGAGTTAGTGGTATAGGCTTGTATCCGTCTAACATGGCTAGTTTTTTGAAAATTAATGTTTTTACTGTAACAGTACTTGAATGTATACATTCATAAAGGACAGGTTCCTAATAATGTGAGTAAGCTATACCAATAACTATGTAATGATTGTGTCTTTTCAGCCAACCAGACGAACACCCACTCTAACTCTGTAACTGCCAGTGGAGGTCATGGGCTGCCTGTGCCCGACCCCAGTCTTCTTCATGGCAATCACCACCACTCGTATCACCACCCCTCCCCCCAGGGGCCTCTCATGGTCTCCATGGTAGCGTCGACGGCGACGACCCCTTCGATGTCGTCGCACGCGTATTCCGACCGGAGTCCCTACCACCAGAACTATCAGAACTCTAATTCAAGTTTAAGCAATCTCTCCACTCAGAACTCCAGTCCTCACCACCCCATGGTTTCCATGGCAATGGCTGCGTCTCCAATGACGACAGGAACCACGACAATACCTATTACTCATACAGGGAACCAAGTGCATCGCGGGAACACTGTGTACGGGAAGTTTTTAGGCTCCCAGCAACATAATATGTTATCACATCAGACTTATGTGAATAAGACCACTGAGGATAGAGGGGGTGGGGATACCCGTGGGGCTGAAGGCGGGAGGGCTGGGGACACACGTGGGATGGATGGCGGGGGAACAGAGGATAGGTCAAATTGGTGAGTACATTGCTTGTTGTTGCATTCTGATATTATAATGTTGATAGTTCTGTATGCATTTCCCTAAATTGAATAGTAACACCAATAAAACCTTATGCATTCTGCATACAATTTATATATAAAATATAATTATATAATCCCCACTGGCTCTGGAAATATGAGTAGATTTTTTTTATGTAATTTAGAACTGCATGCAAACGTTTGCGCTTAATGTTTTCTAAACTTATTAATAATAATCTTAATTTCATTCTACACTTTTTATTAATAAACTTTAATTTATTCTAAACTGATAAATAATAAACTTAATTTCATTCTAAACTTTTTAAATAATATACTTAATTTCATTCTAAATTTCATCAAACTTTATTTCATTCTAAGCTTATTTATTTTTTAACTTAATTTCTTAAACTTATTAAATATAAATTTATGTTTTTTTTTACATATTAATTATAAAGCTAATTTTCTTAACGTATAAATAATAAACTTAATTTTGTTAACTTATTACATGTACTTATAAACTTAATTTAATTCCACACTAAGCAAGTATCGTAATGTATTCATGATAACATTGTGGTTTAATGTTGTTGTCCAGTGCTAGCATTACATTTTTATGAGCAAATGGCTTTTTGATTACATGTTATGCAAACATACCGTACTTTACCTTGTAAAGCACGCAACAATGTATAACGCGACCAGGTTTTTTAATGCCAAAATGGAGAGAAAAAAAATCAATGCAAGAAAGATCGCAAATCGGACCAAAAGTAAGCAGCAAGGATAGCTTTGTGTCAATGCATAACCCGAATCAACTTTTAAAAATTAAACTCGGAGGTAAAAAACTGCACGTAACACATGGTTAACCTACAGTAGTTTACTTTAATCCTGCAGTGGTAGCCCCACTCCCAGTGACACGAGTTCCCAGGGTACAC